>PNEQ01034694.1:0-31545 GCA_003012365.1 Medauroidea extradentata | reverse complement strand
AGGCAAGGCACGGCAAGGCATAGCAAGGGCGGCAACGCCAGAAGTCCGAAGACTTCTCCGGCGCGGTAGCTTGCCACCCCTTGCCTCCCCTTGCCTGTAGTGGGCGCGCTTTCATTTATTAACACGAGTTTTGTCCGAGCAGACATTTTCTCCTTGCCACGCCTTGCCGCCCCTTGCCTCTAGTGGGCGCTCAGCTTAATGAGCCAAGTACGTCCAGCCAGGCGACAAAACTAAGCGCTTTACGCTCTGTAACGACAGCGGGAAAGCTCGTATGGTACCTGTGACATAAAATACGAAGTCTTGTTACTGAACCAGGTATGGAATACGATTGCACCAGAAAGTAAATGACAATTACTCTATTACTGAACCAATCTGATGCCATTGGAGGATTATTACTTATAAACCAAATAGGCCGTGTCCACTTCAACACAGAGCCCAATTTACATTTAACTGGTAAACGAATGGGAAGTCCTTCGCATAATCTTTTAATGAAATAATCACAATGGTATTGTTGTTCAAATTCCTCAAACACAATTACATCATAATCTCGTATATTCAAATCTTGCAAGCCAAATTTTCCTACATCAGGATAAAAAACACGCGCACTATTAAGCATTGTATTACAGCATGAACTTTTACCATAAGAAGATGGGCCCCATAAATACAGTTGTTTCTTTTTATGGATGTAGCCATTAATAACCCAATCGTTATGCCGACATGCTACTTCGTTATACCAACCATTATACCGTAGCTGGAACTGTAGACCTCTAACAAACTTGTATGGAACCTTTGTGCAACCATACGCAGTCTCGGAGAGCTTGAGGGTGGAATTCACCGTGGTGATACAAGCAATACTTGAAACAAGTACTACTGATATTCATGATTAAGTACGGTTTTCAATTCATGATGCCAGAAGCAAATATTGCTTACTGTAATGGCTTTAAGCAATGCTTCATTAAGTATACTTCAAATAAGTACTGCTTGATACGTATTCACAGTCGCAAACAAAATTCTAGTTTTTTCACAAGAATTCATAATCAAATAAGCATTGCTCATTCACGCATATAAGCAATTCTTTATCAAGTCTGCTCTCTTGTTGACTTAAGTATTAGTTTTCTGTGTAACGACTAGGTTATGCTATGTATTCCTTCCTTCACTTTGAAATTTAATATATTTTAATGAAAATTCAGAGGTATTTTAAAAAAATTAAAAGGATTAAAACGTACATGGAACAAAATGGAAAAGAATTCGACAAACATGCTTATGAAAACATGACTTCATTTCTTAACCGTTTTCAAATATTTTCATTGCGTTTTGGTTCCTAGAGGAATTTAATATGGGAATTATATCACTGGGAATGGTGTTTTATTTGTAAATTCATGTTTGAAGTAGACACAACATAAAGATACGTTTACCTACATTTTATAACGAAAAAATGCATATTAAAAATGTTTAAAATCCACCTATAGTAGGCCTACTTATGCCTAATGAACATTACACCCATTAAAGCATATAGTCTAACTGCAATACTTATGTAAATATTTAGTAATAAATCCAACATATAAGTGTAGAAATCGTGGTTTACATTGTACAAAAAAACCGTGCCCACTATTTCTTTGACAAAACTACCACAAATAACACGATTCAAGCACATTGTTTATAACCCAAATGTAGGCTAACTTACACTACAGTAACGGCAGCAGGAGATGCAGTCAATTACATTTTCAGTATTTATAAGAAAAAAGCATTAGATTTTTAGACAATTGTTAGGATACACTTATAAAACAAGAATAATTTTCGTTTCAATGCAGTGCTGGAACTTTAGCATCGCCAATAAACTGAATAAATTTTCGTCAAGCTCTAGCACGCCAGGTTTGAAACTAACAGAAAGATAATTATGCTATCACAAAATTTAATTTTAGTATACAAGATCTTTGCTTTTTATCTTATATTACTCGAAAATCACAAATGTAATCCAAGTCAGTTTTGTGGAAGGTTATGTTATCCGTTGGTAGGCGAAACACGTCCAGCAATAATTAGTGCCATTCATAAACTTAATTTCAACCACAGCATGATATGTGGTCAAGCACTTGTTCAGGATGTATCAAAATATATTATGTATGGTTGATAGCGCACGGGCAGGACCGTGTTGTTGTGGGGCGTCATTACAGCAGTCCGTAGCATGTCATTATGCCATACACTACGCCACTAGCACACAGACACGTGTCCGGCATCGCTGCCACCGGTGTGTGACAGAACCGCCCTCCTGTACCTGATCCCGAAGGCTTACCAGGAGACACCTTATAGAGTTTTAGACTGGGAGAGTCGTCACTCCTCCCAGTCAGTCCTAAACGGCCAGGACATACCAGCCAAGCAATCAGCTGACAGGGTAGATGAGTACCACTGACAGAAGAAGATAACGCTCCTTCCAATCGCGGTGGCAAGTAGTGAAAACCCACTCACCTAGCAACGGAAACACCCACAGGTTAGCTGCAGGGAACCACCTTGCTGAAGGCGAGGCTACCCATCCTTTACGAAACTGCTCCGTGGACGAGTACTATCAAGAGGCGGACCAGACCAGTAACCTAAAGACTCACTCTGTAAGTCATCTCCTAAGCAGGAATTTATAAACCACCACCACTCAGATTCCGACCCGTGATTGGCTCAGCACAAGGCTGGGGCTTAACACCGATCCCCTGAGTACTTACAACACATCACGCATCTGAGTTTTCACCCTAGTAGATGTCCACCATCCGGGGCTCCAGAACAGCTTCTCCAGATCAACATTACTCGATATCCGCAACACAGGACACTACTGTGTGTCTCAGTGGGGACATGCAATCTGTTCGTAGGTGCACAGCAGGCTGGGGCTTCCGTATCAACTTTTCAAAACTGGCCTAAGAGCACCCCGCCGAGGATATTTCCCTCGTGCACACGGGGGGCCACCACTTTCCCGGTCTTCGCCTTCACTCCGTTAGCACTTTTGCTACCAGTCCTGACCACGAGGAGGTGAAGTTGGACTTGATTGCCAGAGGCATTCGCATCATACCCCATTGCAGGTTGTGCCGATGGCTGGGGTGGAGGTTAGGCTGGACAGGGTACAGTTGACATCTCACGTCTCCCAGCATCCACCGGAGTTTTCCACCTGTCTGTGAGGTGCAGTTACTAGGCAGGGAGGGCACTGCTATTCCCCATTGTTCCCAAGAACGCCGAACTCCCGAGACGGCGTACTTCTTACATTCACGAGCCGGACACCAAACACCTCGGCTCCACCAACACACCAGTAGGAACAACTGTTACAATTGTTAGGTACTTGTGAAACAATATCGTCAGCACTTACGGCTTTTATGAAAATGTTCAAAATGCCCTCCATTAGCGAGTCTTCGCGGCAGAAAATGAGGTCCTATAAAACAGTCACCCACGATGCCAGCCCAAACCTTGACAGTGAACTGTTGTTGGTGGCATGTTTGCACCGTACTATGAGGATTTTCCTGGGGCCAGATGTGTTCATCATGATAATTAATTATCTGGTCCCATTTAAATGTCGCTTCATCAGTAAACAAGACGTTTCACAAAAGGCAGGGTTCAATCATTGTCCACCAAACCAAGGGCAAAACGTACGACGAACAGGAAAATCCGCAGGTGTCAGGGCCTGAACACCGTTTCTCTGGTATGGAATCAACATGTTTTCACGAAGCACTCTCTAAGCCAGCGTTTGGTCCACATTAAATGTAGTAGCTACTCTCCGAGTGCTGACACTTTTAAAAGTAAGAAATTAAATACACCGACGCAAAGCAATATTAATAGACATGTAGTGTTTTATTATCACACTATCGTCGTATTAACACATTATTATCACTGTATTAACGCTTTATTTTTAGGGAAATTTATACAACAAATAAAAACGTGTAAATTTGCGTGCTTGAAAACATCATTATCAAGAATAAATTATGTATAACGTATAAGATTTGGCCCGCACAGTTAAAAACAACATACATAGTTAGAAATATCACTTATAACTTCTATATTTTGTTTTCATAACGTAATCAGTGGGAGCACAAATAAAACTCTATTGTTTGTTAGTTAGGTGTTTGTAAATTGTTCAAAGTTTGCTAATATATTGTGAGTTTATGTCATGCACACGCAGTCTATTCGTCCGTGTATTCCTGAATGAATTCCTCTCCAAGAATCCTACTGCTAAGGAAGTCGGTTGTGGTCAAATTGCCGTCCCTCATAGCGTAGTCGGGTGCGCACCAGTTTACGTTAGATTCCCAGGTCCGGTTGGGTGTAAATTCAGTTCGTTTAGATTTTCTTATTAAAATTGCCTCAACGTAACATCGGGGTCAAATAAAGTCATTAAAGGGGATAATGTTTGGCGCGATGCCAGTATAGTTCAATCTCGTTGTTGTGCTTAGTAATAAAAAAATATGTGGTTTCAGGGTAGGATATTTACGAGGATCGCGGGTTCAAAATTACACGAGATCAAAAAATGTTCAGTGACTGCAAACCATTCCAACTAAATAGAGTACAAGGCAAAAATTTAAAATTAAATACGAAAAAAATTTTAATGTTGCGTATGTATAATTTTATATTTTTGATAAAAAAACTTTTTAAACACAACCATCACATGTAAAACATACTTAACAATAATAAAAAAATAAAAAGGACTTCTTTAAAAATATTTTTACTGTGTCTTGAAAGTGTTAAAGTTTAAAAATTTACCTTCACCCTTTAAGAATATGTTATTTTAAATAACAACCGCGTATAAAAATACACCTACTGCGCATGGTTATTTTACACACATTCGCTGTATTTTCGCCGTCTCATTATCATAAAAACACACAAACACGTTCACTTACATTTGTGTAAAACTACACAAATGTATTTACATTGTACTAGTACCACTGAGCTTAGTGATCCGAAAATGAAAATGAGCGATTACGGCCAGAGTAACATTTCTACAGTAACCGGAGCAGAATCTAGTGTCTCTTGTGTGCTTATAGAGTCGAATGTAGGCGTAACTGTACTTGTTTGTTTGTATATTTTTTAACGTTTTGTTTCACTGTGTAAGACATGCCCAGAAATAATGTAGAAGCACTGAAATAAAATTCAATCAAACTTATGTTTTCAAATATCGTCGAGCGGGTATACTTTGCAGTGATAATTTTGATTGACTCAAAATGTTTGCTCTGGATCCATTTAGCGAAGAATAAATTATTCTAGTTAAATATTTCAACCTTTAATTTTGGTGCATCCCGATGAAGATTGTCATTTGTTCACCAACTGGCACAAAATGAAATAATTTTGAGTCGGACGAAGTTACCACTGCAATCAAAGAATCCCCACTTGACGGTATTCTAATGTAGGAACGCCACCAGAAGGTTCCACGTAAACACTTAACAAAACTTCAAGCGATAGAATGTCTTCCGTGATAGGTGTACTTACAGTCCTTAACAATTCTAAGAAAACGAAATATATGTTTATTTTAAAAACAAGTTCACATTTATTTTAAGACGTTTTTTAGCCTCCAAAAGCGCATGCGGAATTATACTGTTATGTTGTTTCTAAAAATCCACACTTATGATCAGGTACCCTGGTTTTTCGCGAAAATAATTTTGCCCCAATTTTTTTACAGTGCCTTACGTGCACATCTGCAGTTCTGCTTCGTGATCAGTGATTGGATATTTTAACTCTCTCGAGCCTTGAAATTCTACCGGCAAATCACAGCTGTGAGGTGTTGCAGAGACTTCATTGTAATTGGCTCAGACAAATGATAAACGGCTCTTCATATAGGCCTAGTCACGCTGCCAATAATCATGAAGCAGAATGGCAGATGTGCACGTAAGGCAATGAAACAAAAAGTATGGCAAAATTATTTTCGCAAAAAACCAGGGTCCCTACTTATGATCGTATAAGTACACTATAAAATACTGCCCATAAAAGTTACTATTATCAAGTCGTGATGGCCATCCGTGCGTCGTTCACGGAACGCATGCAGTTTATTACATTCCCTACTACAACTAAAGCAAAAGTACTTATTTGATAGGAAAAAGTATGGCTCAAGAGTCTTTTCTTTTTCGTTAGGATCAACGTTCGGCATTATTGTGGTATGCGTATGCTAGTCAGCGTAGCACAAAATGACTAAGTTAAGAACAGTGACATATTTATAAAACATGTTTCTAAAGTGTTCAATAAATTTTGAAAAACTGTTACATTAGTTGCGCTTCTTCTTAGATATTTTTTATTGGAGGCTCAAAAGCGAAAATCAATAGGGACGACCTTGACGCATCACCACTACGCGCCAAGCATTGAACACGCAAGCAAGGTTTCATAGATCCGTTTTTATTATGGAAAATTAAAACACTAACCTTTGCCATATTATTTAATGGATTATAAGTTTGTAGCAAAGTACAGTGTTGTATTGTATCTTGAGTTTGTCTATCATGTTAGTAGATTTTAAGGTGTGTCAGTCTGCAAATACTATTTTTAGCTATGCTGGAGTGCTTCCGAGCAGTCTTATCTGATGTAAGCGGTGTCGTGTGACCTAACGCACACGTCTGTAGTGTGTTTTATTTTCGTACGTAGGCAAAATGCGGTTAAGGAATATTTTCATACAATATGTACTTCTCAACACGCTGCTACACATTTTAAGCGCGTTGCTTGTCACCCCGGTAGAAAGTTGTCTGGGCATATTATCTTAAATGCACTTCAAACAAACTATAATCACTATAAGTGAAAATTCTCTCCGTCTTCAACGCAAACTAAATTCCCCTTCTCGTTAAAATGTAGGGGAGGGGGAATGTTTGTGTTTATTTCGCCATTTTCTGTTAATTGTTGAGTACTCGTGTAACTATGTTAGAACTCACTGAAATCATTTAAAACAGTCCTCTTATGCAAGAGATTATCTGAATGTCAAGCTCTAACCTCGTCCCTGCTCATTTTTCTCTCACATTGCAGATATTAGTTTCCACCACAGTTAGAAGAATTTAACAACACTTTACACATCAGAATCGGTGTAGAGACGATAACAGTCGCTAAAATGAATACTTATTACCACAGAAGTTATCAAATTGTAAAGCGCTCGTCAGTAACATAAATTTAAAGGGGTTCAAATTTTATGTTGTACTCCCCCTTCCCCACCCCCAAAATCTGTGTTGGAGGTGTACAGTGTAGCCTACTCCTAAAATCTCACCCTCAACATGGTTTCCCCACCATATACGGAAAATACACAGAATTAATATGAAACAGAAAATGGAAACCGTAATTAATCTGCGTCTCTGCAAAACATTTATATAAAGGTGCGCTTTTTAAGAAGACGCTTTTTAAAATATGAGATATTATTTTTTTAACAGCGGGTACACGATGGATGCATTTCGCTCCGGTTGTCTATCATTGTAGACAACAGTGGGAAGCAATTAACCTTGCAGTGACAAGAGGGTTTAACACAAACAAGACTGAGTGCGAAGCGTGGCCCTAAAGAAAATAACTTTCAGTTTCTTCGTCTTGTAATGCGTAAGATCCCTTCACCTGAAGATGGGAGCAGATGTCAGATCCCGAAACGTCGCGATAAGTCGGTCCTAAGAAAAAAAATTACTGTATTCTTTCGTGTCTTCAACGTTGTGCCTTCTAGTCTATTGTCCGTGACGTCGTCGTTGTTACTCTGTCCAACATTGCCTTCGTCTTAGTATTGTCTGGGCTGTCTTAACTGTGGTGTCATGAGTTCTACAAATTATTTTGTTATATATCTTAACATTTACTTTTTGACGTATATTTTATATTTCTTTATTTGTTGTTGACTAATTCCTTGTGGGATCTTCCATGTTTTGCTGTTTTGGTTTATGGGTGTGTTGACTACAGCCAAACTAGGCTTGTTCTCTTTTCTTTTTTTCGTATTTCGTTTGTTTTCCTTAGTCTCATACTACGATTTTCTGGGCGACAATATTTTACAATGGCGTATGTCTACAATAGTACAGTACGTTATTCTGTCCCACTGCAAGAAACATTTAAAGACATACAATTATGGATTTTTACCACGCAAACAGCCTTAAGTTCTTACCAGACTCTCTGACTCTACAGCGAGCGGGAGCTGAGTATCTCACAAGTTGGACATGCACCTAGTGCAGGCACGATCTTGCCCTCGAGCAAGCGGTCAAGGGAGTGAGACCTTGTGCACGTCAGGGATGGGCCAAGGCGAGCAGCTGTCGTGCCTCCAGCGTCGAGGGAAATTCTCCTCGCCTATGTCCTGGTCCACGGAGCGTGAAGCACAGGGCGGTCAGCAACATCGGGCGCGATCACAACTACCCACGACGAAGGTCGTCGGAACCTGGCTGCCACTTATACCCTTCCTCGGTCATTTTCCCATATTTCTACACTGTAAAAAAAGTTAGTAATATTACTCATCTTATGTATAGTAATATTCCCAAACCTTGAGAGGGAAATCTGATTTTCGTATATGTGTGGAAATTTCCGCAAGGTAGTGTATTCGCCATAAAAAACACTTGGAAGTTTCGTTCGCGCGTTATGTCAAATTGTCCTAGAGGGCTGCGCCAATATGTAATGAAAAAGTACATTACCAGTTGAGTAACTTTCCTTGACATGTGTTGAGTAATTTTCCCTCACTTCCATTATATCTAGAGTAAATTTACTTTAAATTTTTTTACAGTGTACTATTTTCGCAATCGTTACCATTTTTTTTTTTAAGTCTAAATGAGTTCATGTATCAAAAATCTGTTTGGCTGATTTGTTTCTAATGGTTTTCACTATGTTGGCTACGCTGTAAAAAAACTTCCTGGAATGTTTAGGAATTTATTATCCCAGACGCAGTATGGTACAGTTACCATACTTCGTCTTGTAAATATGCAAATATTTTTACAGTTGTCACAATATAAGTCTGATATCTTCAGTATACATTTCACTGTTTTATAAAAATTTTTATTAGTGCGACCATGGATGTCTGGGAAACTATTCTACCATACCTACTTTCTTAGCGCTCCTATACGCACGTCTGGTAAATTTACAAACTATTTTTAGAGTGGACTGTTTTCCCCAAGAAAGTAAATGCTACAATTTTAGCTAATTGCGTAACTAACGAAATTTGTGTTGATTGACTTATTATTAGTTGAAACCGTAGTATTTATTGTATTAAAACAATTAGCTATTACTGCAAAATAAGTTTTAAACAAATATGCCAAACCGGTTGATATCTGCACTAGTTTAACTTAAAAATAACAATGATAATTATTGTCGTGAAAACAATAAGATCAGGGTAAAATTACTTTAAAGTGTGCGTTCCAGGGCTAGAAGTGAGGAAGCGGTAAGGACGAGACAGCGCGCATTACGCGTATCTCCCTAGCCTCTAGGCGCAAGTCTTCTCGCCAACAACTCGCATCTATGAGACATTTTGTGGCGACGCATCATTTTATGACGTACTATTTAAGAAAAATGAGTATCTTACACGCCTACGCCTTTTCAAAGCTTCTGCGCCAATATTTACATACCTATAAAAACGGCAAAAATCTGCCATTCTATGCCGCTGGGAAATATACTTTATTGAGTAGCGGTGAACTTGACATGAGTACACACACGTGTAACTTTCTTTAAATGTTATTCCTAAGCAGACATCACTCACGTGCAATGAGCAGTTTTCGAATAATTTCGTAACGGTCGATGCTCTGCGCACCGCTCGGCGGACTGGTCAAACGACCACCTTTAGGCCCATAGCCCGGTATAATTTTACTGGGATTTTGAAATGTTTTATTTTTCATCGTAATATTCATATCAAAGACTCTCTACACCTTTTGGTCACAAATATTTCATAACATGTACGTAATTTTTGGCAGCAATAATTTAATTGTTTTTCTGATTTGAGCACCCAAAGTATCAGCAATTTCATTAAGTTAAAATTAAGCAAATCATTTTTCTGCAGGCGAAAGGTGCCATATTTTCCAGAACACCTGCACATAATTGTGCATCGTATGACTGCTCTTAGCCTGGAATTTTTTCAATACAATCCGTTAAAAAGTTAGGAGTATTTTGCAAGAAAGTGAAAAAATTACCTAACATGGGTTTACACGATTAAATCACAAGCCAAAAGTATAGTAACATACTTTAAGCAGTGTATATTTGGCAATATTGATTATACCGAGGGTTATGGTTTTAAGCACTTAGTAGAATTTTGAGGAAATAATTACTGCAAGACATGTAAACGATTCTCCGTTACTACTGGCAATAAAAACTTTAATTACATGACAAATTACACTTATTTACCACAAAAATGCTTACCTTGCATGTATTTCATACCTCAAAGCAAGACGGCGGTTATAGAGTCAACTATCAAACTATCAAACGAATACCGACCTATACTGTGATTGGTTAAACTTTCGATTTCCACCGCCGAACTTACGCAGTAAGCAATGACAGTTCAATTGTAAATGACTCGCTTTAAACCAATGTGACAGAAAAAATTCCAATTTCTACTGCCTAAGAGTGCGTGGTAGATAAATAAACGCTGAAAACATCAATTGGTTTCTACACATTTTTTCGAGGCCAATATGGATAAAATACTCAATGACAATCCTAGATAATGGTATTTACCAACTTTATGAGAAAATATTTATCCAGAATTACTAATTCGTTACGCGTGATCTCTTGCGCCGCAGTTAAATGCACGAGGTTTCGGCGTCAGATATTATGCCTCAGAAGTTCGTAACTCTGGAAACCATTTTTTTAAACGTTGTCTAAAACTATTTTCTAGGATTGCTGTTGTTTAATTTTCGCAAATTAGCTTCAAGAAACCTATAGTTATAGATTAATGCTTTTAGCGTTGAATTATGTACCACGCCATCTTAAGATTTGAATGGTGTAAACCCCTTTACTCTTCCAGCCTTCACCTTGCACAAGCAAGGCCGAGGAAATGGGGCAAACACCATTTACTTGACCCGAGTTAGCTAACTGATTTTGATAAGAACTTAAACTGATTCTTGATCAGCTACGTTTTGTGTTGCACCATTGTGGTTCATGTTTAAACTAAGCTGTATGTAATTATGAACCGCCACATTGTGTGGTTCAAGTCAGTTGAACCTGGATTACGATGGACAAAACTGTCAACCTCGCCAAGCGTAGCGTACCTACCACATATTTGGGAGTCGAGTGTTTCAACTTTACTTCTTCCTTCACTTGACTTGCTTCATCTTAGTGGCTCTCAGCCCTCACTCCACATTACTGCCAGTTCGGATACGACCCTCCCAAAAGATCATTCGTTAGAGATATCCTGACCACACTGCAGATAGTAGTAAATGACCCAGAAATTGCGGTAGTCGTTTTTCAAAAGTGTTTCAAATTATTTCAGTTTAAAACATAACTTTTTTTATTTAATTCTGAAAATCGACTTCCCTAAGAATATTTTTACAGATATGGAAGAGGTGAACTGTTAAGCAACTTCCTAAAGAGTATAGGTCTAACAGCATAGGAAGTTTTAACCTTTACGCTGTATGTCATTCTTCAGCTTATAAATTGAGCACATGTACAAAATTGTTAGCTTGCGAGTCTGATAACGTCAATATGCAATTGACTGTTTCCTGATCGTTCTACTTAACACATTTATGTATAGGAAATATTTTTACTGTACCTATTTTATTTTTACTTCCATACACCGAGGTGGTAAATTAAAAATTAAATTTGAAATTATAGTGGTTTTGTTTATGTAATAAGCGAGATATTTATATACGTAAGTGTCATGTCAAGAGAGTGCTATTGCCAGGGACCGCGGGGGCCGAGTTGTCAGACCACTCGCCTTCCAACCAAGGCAATCCGGGCTCAATCTCCGGCGGAGTAGGTCCCCAGATTTTCGCACGCGAGAATCGTGCGGAAGATGCCACGGGCCGGAGGGTTTTCTCGGGATCTTTCATTTCCTCCGCCTCTCTCTTTCCGGCGCTGCCCCAGTGTAGGATCTCATATCATGTCATCCCTCGGGGTACGTAGATTACGTGAGGGCTCCCTGGTCCTCGCGTATCCTCCTCATGCGATACTTATTAATTTAATTTGAGTGTTCTTATACAGGTGAAAGTGCGTGACTTTGGTTAAGGGGTCCGCCTACATGGAGCTGTTTTGCGCGCTTGAGGCTCAGGCGCGAGGCAGCAATAAGAGCGACCAGACACGTGCGCCTAGTGTCATGTTGCCCCTATGCAAAAGGCTCTAAACTGGCGCGCAGTGTTTCCGTTATATCGCTGCAACAATGGCACTTTAAGCGGTCACCCCATCATTTTATTACTGGAAAGTATGTTCCAAGGTTCACTGTAGGGTCCCAAAGAGTGCGTACTAGATAAACAAACGCTAAAAACATCAATGGTTTCCTACGCTTTTTTCGAAGCCAATATGGATACAATTCACAATAACAATCCTAGATAACGATATTTGCCAACATTATGAGTAAAATTTTATCCAGAATTACTAATTTGTTACGCGTGATCTCTTGCGCTGCAGTTAAATGCACGAGGTTCCGGCGTCAGAGATTGTACCTCAGAAGTTCGTAACACTGGAAACTATTTTGTTTAAAACTTTGGTTAAAAATATTTTCTAGGATTGCTACTGTTTAAGTTTTGCAAATTGGCTTCAAGAAACCTACAGTTATAGATTAATGCTTTTTGCGTTGAATTACATACCACGCCCTCTTAAGTTATTTCGTACCAATCTGAGCGGTAGATTTTGTGGTATAGCTATGCGAAATGGCCGTTTTTAGCGATATTGGAGGATTCGGAAACAGCATTTCCAATGCACGTTACTTTTTCAAATGAACTTTATAATCCTTCTCTGGACTATGTTTTCTTTTCGTGGGCAGGTACGTTAAGAAAATGTATAACATTTGTCCAAATAAACTGATATTTCTAACCCACTACAGCGCAGTTCAACAGCCTGGCTTCCTGTATTAAGTAGGCTTAAGACTTAGATCATCATTTGTAGGGGTTTGTGGGATATTATTTTTTTATACTCCAAGGTGTATAGGCTTAGGTAGGTTTTTATTCCCCATTCTGTAGGAGAGAGCATGGAGAGAGCAGCAGGGAGTTTTATAGATCTGTGTGTTTTTGAGCTAAAATCAGAGTCAATGGGTTACGTGTCTTGTAGTAGTCTGTGGTTTTTCAGCATAGAATTTTCATCCCGGTAAGACAATGAATAGTGCGACGCTGTGACAGCGATCTGCGATTTGCGACCACCGCATGCGAAATATCGTCGCTCGATTCAACAATACTTGACAGTGGGTATGAGGTGTTTAATGCCTTCAGTCGCCTCTTTCGGCAAAAATGGAAGCTAAATAAGACATATGACGACTTAAATTGGCACGCTGTTATTTTTGTTAATTTAATTCGTAATGGATGTAAGATCGACATCTTGCCAAAACCGTTTTCTTTCACATTTACGTCCAGTTCTGTTATTTGTTTACGTTGGTATTAGTCTGCTACCTTCTAGTCGTACTGGCTCATTAAATCATTCGTATTCTCCTTCCCGTTCGCAAGCGACTATCACAGCTGCGTTATAGTTAGATACAGGCAAATTTCACGAATTCAATGACCCGCACGTTTCACTATCCTATGTATACTCAAACCCCGACTATTTGTCAACCAGCTGCTACTCACTGGAACAACAGACGATGCACGAACATACGAGGCTTGAGTATGCATAGTAAGTACAATGGATAGAGACACTGGTAAATCGCGGGAAAAGTTGATTGTTTGCTAGGCTCCAACATGCTATGTATAACACTGAAGGTTTTGCACCTATATTGGCTATAGTTTATATGAAGTGCTGTGTCCCTCTTCAACAGACCCAATTAGAACTGTACAGTTTTAACACAGAACGTGTGTGATTTGCTAGAAAACTGTTCACACGTGTCACGATTGAGATAATACAGTTTATTGGAGACCATGTTAAATATTTTCGCGATTTTCCAGTGTCTCTAACGATGGATTATAGCATGCTGGCCATTGAATCCGCGAAATTTTCCTGTCCCTAGTTACAGTACGTTCTACCGCAGTCGTACTTGTCGTCGGCGATGTCGCCTCTGATTGGCTATGGTCACTTTTATCGCAGTATCACTGTCGCATCACCGTACTGTTGTAGAATGGGCCTTCAAAACTTTTTAATTGAACAGTAGGGCTAGGAACACTTCGCGAGTTCAACGACCAACGTGCTAGAATCCATTATCCTGTGTATACCGAAGCCCTACAATTTGTCCATTACCTGCTACTCATTCAGTTAGCGGACAATGAACGAATAGACGGGGCTTGAGTATGCATAGGACATTGGATTCTAGCATGCAGGTCATTGAACTCGCGATTTTTCCTTGCCCTATTCAACAGGAATTGTTTCGAAATTCGAATAGAAGAATCGCTTCCAATAACGGTTTCCAAGAATGTCATCAACAGTGGATGCCCAAGCATGGAGCGCATTATTAACCGGTACAGGGACTTTGTTCCACGTGTTTTAGTTACTGAAGGTGTACAATGAGTGAGTGAGAGCAAAAAGCGGCAACAACGAGTAAGAAACAGGACTGCAATGGGCTGCAGGATTATATATTGTTTGCGGAGAGAATATCAAGTAAAATAGCTCTTTGCAGCTAGCGAATTACGAAACGTGTACAACTCAGGAATCATGGCACTCATGCCCTACCTGTAGACTGACACGTATGAAATTCCTAAAAAGAGCCGTCGTTATGTCCTGGCTAAGTGCTATCACTAGAGACCTGAAAAATTCGCGGGTTCACTGACATGTAGGTTAGCCTGCAAGAATATATGTAAACTGAAGCAGAGAGCAGCAGATGCTCATTAGCTGCTTGCTGTTAAAGTGATATATGCATGTATAAGTTACAGTTACATTATTGGCTCTTATACTTCCAGGAGGTGTCAAATATCTCAAAGGCCAATTGCGAAAGTGACGCAAACATTCAGTTGATAGAATTCTACCTTGTGCCCAAACGGAAACGCGAATTTTTCAGGTCTCTAGCTATCACTGCATAGCATGGGGATTGAAACTCGAACGTTAAGAGGAATAGTGCAGGACCGTCTGTAATCATCAATATTTTTCCCGCTACAAGGTTTTTAGAAGGCGTACATATATTTTTAACACGTTGTGCTCTAAACGTTAATCTGCTTCACTCTTTCGCATTTTCAGATAACATGAAAGTACTTTAATATCTAAAAAGGGGAAAAGGTGTAGTACACTAACATTTAGTGCACGAAATGTCAAAAATGTTGGTACGCCTTCAGGAATGCTTGTAGCTGGACAAAAAACTGTAAATTAAATATGGCCGTGCACCATTCTCCGTAAGACGTAGGGGCGGGTAGGTCCGAATGGATACATTTCTATGGACCTGTATCACTAGTCAGAGTAGTTGATGTAGGTCCGCATGAAAGGCAGTTAACGTATACACTCAGATCTGCCTTGCCTTTTCTATTACGCTTGTCCCATGAAAGAAGGGGAGATGAAAGGTATTAAGGTTCTTGATTTGGGGAATAAAGGGTTTGAAAGCGTTGTGGCGCACAATGGAAAGTAAAAGTAGGCGAGAATGCTGAAGGGAGAAGGGGAGTGGAAATGTAAGTTCGCGCGCGCTGCTTCGTGTCCCGGCTGACATGGAACTAAATACGTGGAACTGTTGCGATCAAAACCAATCCGGTCCCTCTGCCAAATGAATTGGAACTGCATCAGTTGCGAATCCCACTCCGTATCCGGAACTGAGCTGTACATTTTTTAATCCAGACCTCAATAAGTTTTGCTGTTATACGAATTTTACTGTGATATATGGCCTCTAAATTTTTATTTTACATAATACTCTTAATTTTGCCATTTACAATGAACCTTTGCGCAATTTTCGTAAGTGAAACATAACTCTACTGTATAACGTTGTTGTGGCGACCACATTTATTATTACCGTCTTTCATTTCAATCCAACTTTGAGGCAACTTACTGGAAAAGTTTGGCTTGAGAAAAGTAACTAAAACAAACGTTTCTTCATTGCTGCACATTTGTAGAAAATAATTTATTTTCTCAACAAAAACCTTACTCTAAAAAGTAACTTTTTCAAAAAGATAAGTAGTAAACTATTTTGTGAGCAACGCAATTTTTTACCATTACTATTTAATTAAAACTATTTTTTGCAACATAGCTAATTTACAGTAACAGTATCTTTTGCCGCAACAAAATTGTTATTGTTGCAAAAAAAAAGATAGCGTATTTGAGTCACTTAGTTTTCTGGCAAACTCGTTTAATAAACAGGGCCACAGCAGAGGAGGAAAGCACAAGGGGTAAAATGCCCCGGGCCCTAGTCTGAACGGGGCCCCGGTCCTTTGCCCTAAACTCTGAGACAAATTAAGTTCTTTCATTTTCCAGGTGTACAATAAATCTTTCAAAAATTCAGCTTTTGTTTATGCAAAATGTTGCATTAATTAGGTTTATAATAGGACAGTGACGCGGCTACAACCCAGAATCATAGAAGCTACAGACAACGGCCGCGAAAGCCTGCGAACTTAATAAATTTATAATAATTAAAAAATAGTCGGCAAATAATTTTTCTTAAAAATTTTATTTAGACATTACGGGCCTCCATATATTATCTGCTACAGACCCCAAAAATTGCTACGGGTCTGTTACAAAACAAGATAAGAACTATAAGAGTAAAACACGCACATCATCAATAAACAATGGCTCGGAGCTGCGCTGGATTCGGTATCGGATTGAACGGCCAACTTGCCAAGAAACATTCGCTATTCGTGATCCGTGTTCGCCCGGCGAAGTAAGAACAACTCCTTTTCGAGCTCTGATCTTGGAACTGTTGCTAATCAGACCCTTGTAAGTCATTTAGGACAAACGATACCTTCCTGAAGATTGCCGAAGTGAAGAGCATACAGAGTGGCAATTTATGCAATGTAAAATAAATGATATGAAATAATTTTGCATTGAAACTATATACCTGTAGTAATGCATGTAATTAAATAATAGGGCTATATGTTTTAAAAGTTACATGTAGTAACTTAAATTATGCTATGAAGACGACAATGGGCGAAGCAGGAGATGTCATAATCAAAATTGTTTTCAGTTTCGTGTTCTGACGACAAAGTCTTTTTAGAGACAATTCTGCCAAATTCGGACGTCATCGGTGAAAATAAGTTTATCTTAATTTAACGTTGAGTTAGAACTCTCTTCATATATATATATATATATAATACCCTGATTCGGCTAGTTCCCAGTCTCATTCCACGCTCAGGACTGAGCTGTTGTTGTTTAAATCAAGACCCCAAATTATTTCACATTTTTTTGACATATCAATATTACTATTGCATGTGATCATTTAAAATTGTTATTATGAGCGGCAAATTTTGTCATTGACAAATTACTGTAGTTCAAGTTTCTCAAGTGGAACAGAACTTAGTACAGAATTCCATCCCGCTTATTACGACTTCTCTATTTCGACTCGGCTACCAGAAGTTGTAATAAAAAAATTGGGTTTGCGGGGGTTAGGAGGTGAAGGGAATAAGCCTAAAAATAAATTTGTTGATTGTTGCGCATTTTTATATGTACCATAATAATTTTTGTGGCTGCACCATGAACCGTCTAGTACGCAGCCAGCCAGCTGGACCCATTCGGGACTAGTGGACCCGGATTCAGGCAGCAGTTCCGAGTGAGTGAGTGAGAGATTTTGGTCAGCGCTTAAGGTTCCTATCTACCTGCGCTGAAAACGCTTTGCAGCGTGTTGTGATTAATATTTCTTTTAGGAAACAACTCAACGCGCACTGCATGTGTATGTCTACGAAAAGGACGCACACTTCAAAAAACGCTTCTATAAGTTTAAAAATTAGTATAGCTTAATAGAAATATGATTTTTAGGCCCCTCAAAATTGCTAAAAACGGCCTTTTCAGACTGCCGTATCTAGAAATATATCGGCCGGATTCGAAAAACGCCATGGTAGAAGTATTCGTTAGACTTTAAACGATAGTTTCCACAAATAAAATGACATGGTCACCGCTTAAAGTCCCACAGGAAAATGATTAATAGTAAAGGCCCGCACGCCAGTTGCGTGGCGGGCGCGTTGAGACGATACTGTGGTACATACGCCGGCTGACGACGCCCCTAGCGAGTTATCGATTTTGTGCCTCGCACACACTAACGCAACCTCCCTAGATAAGAGCCTTTACAACGAGGTATTTAGCGCTGGTGAGAGGTGACACGATGTGAGTATGGAGCAGTAACGGAACGAATGAGCGGAGGAAACGGGAGATCCCCGAGAAAACCCGCCGACCAGCGGCATCGTCCAGTACGATTCCCACACACGAAAATCCGGGGACTGACCCCGCCGGGTAGCGAACCCGGATCGCCTTGGTGGAAGGCGAGAGGTCTGACCTCTCGGCCACCGTGGCAGCAGTTAACGAAGAGGTTGATGTGTATTCGTACACAGACCCGAAAAATATCCGGACCTACCCACCTCTAGTAAGAAGAGGGTATACTGGTACGGTGAATGAAACACCAAGTTGGTGAGCGAAATGATAACTTCTACAGCGTGACACTGTACAGTATAAGGATGACTGTATGGTTTGAAAATTCTACTGGTTGCATGCCTTAAGAGTGCGTAGTAGATAAATAAACGCTGAAAACATAAATAGATTTATACGCTTTCCTCGAAGACAATATGGATAAAACACTCAATGACAATGCTATATAATGGAATGGTATTTGCGAACTTTATGAGTAAATATTTATCCAGAATTATTAATTCGTTACGCGTGATCTCTTGCGCCGCAGTTAAATGCACGAGGTTCCGGCGTCAGAAATTCTGCCACAGAATTTCGTAACACTGGAAACCATTTTGTTTAAAACGTTGGCTTAAACTGTTGTCTACGATTGCTATTGTTTAATTTTCGCAAATCGGCTTCAAGAAACCTATACATTTACTGATTAATTCTTTTAACGTTGAATTATGTACCACGCCCTCTTAAGACATAAGATCGATAACATTTTAGATCGCCATTTGATATCTGTTCAATATCGCGAGGTATACCGGAAGATAGTAAACTACAAAATGCGATACTTATTCCAAACGGAGTTGCTCAGAAAATTTGTGACTAAGCTGTTCGAAAACACTCATTTGTGATTAACTATACAATTTATTCCTATATTCCACAAATTTATATTTAGGATACATGCGGTATCTCGAGGAACAGGGTCTTTTTGCTTAGCATGCACTGTCATGTGTGGGACTCACTGTTGTTACAATATGTCAGATCTCTGTGAATACGTACCAATACTTAAGAGTTAAGCTGGTTTCACAACACTTAACGTATGTAAGCACGCGTAAAGTAGGTTAACAAATATGGGCACTTGCCCAAGTATGTGCACAGCAGGATTCCCGTACAAATGCAAAATGACCGCTAGATCTCAGTATGGAACAGTGGTTGACAATAAGTGGCGTGTGTTGGTACCAGTAGCACCCGACAGGAAGCGCTGAGCATGTAGAAATTATGCTATTGTTTTTAAGTGTGTTGTTTGCTTGTTTCATTGCATCCGTATGATCATTTCTCCGCACGTAACTGTACAGAGATATTGGAAATGTCATATAAATTGTATAATATAAAGCAATACATTTATGTTCAATGATATTATTCAACTATTTTCATTCTTCGCTTCGTCATTAGATAGGCAATGTCTTCATTAATCTGAAACAAAAAAGAATAGCGAGAGAGACACGGCATATGCACTGCGTTGTGTAAGTATGTATGTGATTTCATGTTTATAGAGTAAGTACTCTTCTACTGAGTAAAAAGCTTGTTCGGCAAAGAAATCCTTCAACATATTTTTGAAATGTTCCGAGAAAAACTATTCTAGTAAATTTTTTTGGCAGTTTCTTAAAAATTTGACAAGGAATTTTTGCGGCCTGTTTCGTACCAATTTTAAATTTAAAGAGAGCATGTGAATGCGTTTTTTTTTAATTTCTAGTATCATGTTCGTAAAATACTTCACTTTTCTGAAAAATGTTATTGTTCTTGGACATAAAAAGGTGTTTTGAATGCATGTATTAGCATAATAATGGCAAGATCTTGGTGCTTTTTCAATGTGGTCTAAAAGAGTCTGTCTGTTTTTACAGTGCATTATTCTAACTGATTTTTACGTGGAAAACACAATCTACCGCCCGTGGAATCGTCCCAAAGCATGGAGCCGTACGTCATTACGGAGTGAAAATATGCAAACTAGATCATTTTTACTGTGACCATGTTTAAGATTTCAACAATATTGCGTAAAGAAAAGCAAGCAGAACTGAGTTTTGGTAAAATATATTCAATGCGATTTTTTCAATTTAGACAAGTATCCACTTGTAGATCAAGAAATTTAGTTTAAGTTGATTCATTGATTTTTCTGCGTTTCTGTTAATATTTATGTGAATCTGTTAGCTTTTCTTTGATAAAAAAATTCATAAAGTATACTTTGTATATACTAAGATTGATAGCAAAACTATGAATTTAACACTGTAAATGTTGTACTTGCTATTCGTCTAAGTTCTTCTACGGAATAGCCAGAGACTACGATACTCGTGTCATCAGCAAATATAAAATGGATATAGCGTTAGGGTTCAATTAACACGGTAAATCAATTATGTACATTAGTGATAGTAGTAGTGGACCTGAAATTGAGCTTTGTAAAACTTTACATTTCTTTCATTACAATCATGTATTGATGGCCACTGTTCTCTGAGTACATAATGTTTAAATTGTATAATGTTTCCTAATTTAAATATTCCTATTTTCTTATAAAGAAGTCATTTTGATGACATATCAAAATAAGGCATAATTAATAGTTGTGCAGCATTGTCAGACAGGCCATTTACTTCTGGAAAACAGTGATATGTCGCAACATGGTTACTCTCAATAAATATTTTATAAACAGTGGTTTTGGAGGTTCCATCAATTCTGGTGGCGAAGTTAACTATATATTTCTAGTTGTAAGTGTTAAGTAGACTATTTAGTTCAGTATTTCTGTTGCTATACATTATGTAATCAATATTGAAGTCTTCATGTAAAATAATTTCTAGGTTAGGTCGGTAAACAAATTTAAGGTTACTTTCAAGCTGTTTCAGAAAAATTTTAGTGTTGCTTGTTGGGTCTCTGTATACGTTCATAATCATAGCTTTTTTTTACTTAATTCAGTCGTTCTGCATACACAACTGCATTCAAAAAATGTATCTTCACATAGTAAATGTACGTTATTTTTAAAACTAGCATGAGCATATTATTCGACGTAATTACTTGTTCTACAATAACTATAACACAGGAAACAAACAAGAATTTTTATTTATTTAGCAAAACGTTCTGGTACACATAATATTCCGAAATCCAGGCTGCATTCTGTAGACAATTGTTCTAAGGATACTGAGAGGTCACTGATATTGCTAGTTACACCTCTAATATTTTGATGGTAAAGACACAACTGATTTGCTTTTGTTTGTATGGATTTATTATTACTTGAACAATTATTAGAATTTTTTTGGGCTGGGTGCATAAGTGAAACTTCTTTGTTAAATGAATTTATTCTTAAGGTCACTGATTATTTCAACCTAAAATATTGCCACGATTACATACAATAACCTGAATTTTCTGACTTGAGCCAAGGCTGGCCAGAATCCTGCGCGTCTAAGTTTCGTATAGCGGTAATTTATGTAGTATGAATCCTCTTTAACAGTGAAAATGATCTGTAAATGTGCATATGTTGTTAAATTCTGTGTACTTTGACATAGAGCGTGTTATTGGTGTAGTTGGCTCGATTTAGTTGCGATACGCATTTGTTTATGTCGGTGTGAAAGACATCAATACGGGCATGTTTGGAGTCCACATAAAGTACGAAGTGCACATATATGGCATGCCAGTAGCTATATTACGCAAACAGTGCCCATAGTATACACACGGTGTTTATTAAAGGCATAGATGTCTAATTCCATAAATTTTAAATATTTTCGCCTTAGCTCAATAAGCATAGTGTGGACATTACTTTCATACTACTCTCACATATTTGGCAATGTGTGTCACCAAGCAAGAATATAAACAGGATTGACTCGGATGATGCTGATAGTGACGGTATCACTTCACACGTTTTCGATCATCGCTGTGATCTCCTGAATCAGAGCAACTACTCATGAACCCAGCGGAAAATTTGCACATATTTTGAAAACGCTTGAATGACTGCCACTAATGGAGACAAAATGTCACAGGATGTCCATAAACTATAAAGCTGTCAAGATTCATAGGAATTATTTCCAAAAAAATTAAAAGTGCATGAAGAAAGCGACGTCCAAAAATGATGTCCTATTTTTAAAACTAAAATCGTCTTGTTGTCCTGGTACCGTCACTTGTGCAATGAAAACAAGGAGCTCAACATGATACGATGCAAGGTTTAATTTTTTTGGGTACAGCCTACAACCTGGTTTCTAGTGAAGATCTTAAGACTCTGTTAATGTTCTGGTGTGCGTCTTCTAAAGTGATAATGAGATTTTTAAACGTGGAATAAATATCTGTTGGCTATGAACGTTTTTGTTGTTCTATTTTAGACACCAAAAATTTTTTTTATTGTCAGAGCAATAATTATTTTGAGAATACAGTTATTTTGAAAACATTAATTAACATACAATTTGTGGTTGACTGAACTTCGCAAGGTACAGCATACGTAATTTACAACATTTGTCCTTGTTTCTGTTTCCATGCTGTTCTGTATGGTATATGAACCTCTCATGATGCCATCTTTGAACACATTTACGCTTAAAAGTGGGACCATGAAATGTCTGAATGGAACATCAGTATATTTGTTGTCCCTATCTCCAATAACGGTGTCAATAGCGACTTTTTCCACTAACTAAAAGTGTTTGACTTTTAACAATCTGTGTAATTACGATATTTGGAGCCCGTGCTCTTATTTCGGAGATTTTACTACGACAACTACTTTTTAATATAACACACACAAATGTCTTCCCACTCGAACATACGTACTGTACATACTTGTTTAGAGGGTGCCCATAATTGGTCAACCTACCTTACGTAAGGTTTTTGAGATTGTATTCAGAACACCACGGAATATAGCTGTGCACAAACCTTGTTTCTGTGAGTGAATTATGGCACATTAATGGTTTGGGACGAAACAAATAAAATATTGTGCGATAAAAGAGGAAGTATTTGAAAGACTTTACTAACTTTAAATTTTGTATTTCGTTTCTACGGCTACTTTTAAGCTGAATTCACAGCCACCTATTAGTTAACATACGTAAGAAGAAGAAAGTTGACCAACCCAGTCGCACACATACGCACGCGTGGTGATGTGAATTATTTCAATCTTGCATGTAAACTCAGTGTTTTCACTGTTACACATACGTAGAACTACATACGTGCGCCAAGTGTTGGTTGTGAATCCTGCTCTATCTCTTCCATTAAGTTTCCGGGCTATCATTTCGTTGTACTGAAGAAAGATAAAAATTACTTACTTAGCTGACACCGTTCAGTAACCACTCCGTGCATTATCGCACAAAGCATACGGCCGATGAAAGTAGAGCAGCATTCTTTATGATAGCTTAGCTAACCAATAGAGATTATATACTGTAGCGAAACAACTTTTAAAAGTCTTGTTTGAAATCCTTACAAATATTTTAAAGAAACCACGTAATCAACTAGAACTAAATGATTAACAATTTGAGAACGCGTTACACTCACAGCCATCCATAAGTGCGTTTAAGTGTCTAAAATTGATATGCGATATAGCATTAGTTTTTTATCATTACAATTCACTACATTATAATCTTACGCAAAAATTTAAGGTTGCACACTGTTTCCATAGCAGCATATTGAAGTATTGACATCACCCAGCGAAAACCAACGCACTTACCGAAAAAAATAATAATATGATTGAAATTCGATGTTACATGGTACATATCACAATTTATGTAAACGCAAAATTAGCATAGCTTTATAATTTTTAACGTGGCCGTTTACCAGGTAAAAAAATTTTCAGCTATTTTTGACTTATAAATACAGTTATGAGAAGACTGTGCAAGATAAAAATAATCCGTAAGTAACGAAAAATTTGTCCTCGTGTAACTTATACAGAATCGAACACTAATAAAAATAAAAAAAATTATAAAAGCCCTAAAATATGTGCGCATTTGAGAAACTAAACCGGTGCCTTTCAAATATTGACAGAAATCTGTGAAATTCTGAAGTCAAATGCGATGATCAGAATCGAGGTTCATATAACATAACTATATTTGGTTTTCAATGCAATTTTTAATCTGTATTCTGGTTTCAAACTTATTACGCGTTGTTCCTTTTAAAATAATGATTTCGTTTTCAAAGATATGAAATCAGGCACCAAGTTATTTAATCATATTCAGTTTATAGTTGTTTTTAAGTTTGTCAGTTTGTGTACGTGAATGTGATAAAACGTTCAAATGCTTCTCCTTAATATTTTTGTACAAAAGAATGACCGCAAACCACTTCCGGCTAATGTGTTTTTATCCTTGCGTTATCATCTCACATAGTTAACCACGACAGGAAAATTATGTTCAGCGTGTGTGATGGAATTTTTCCTTGTCGGTTATCTCATTACAAACATGCAATTAATCATACTAGTGCCAACATTTTTTCTCTATCAGTTTTAGCGTAAATTCTTTCTTGGTTTATTTTTTGAACACAACTTTAGCCATTAAGTATAAATTATACTTTACTATTGGCAGAAAGCAATCTACTGTACAATTCTTTGGCGTTTTTGGATTCCTTGTCTACTGCAAAACTCTTGCTGTCTAACCAGAGTGAGTGAAAAGATTTTTGTCAGCGCTTAACATCTAGGTCTTTAGCCCTGGTGAGATGTGATATGATGTGAGTATGTAGCAGAGCCGGAATCAATGGGCGGGGGAAACTGGAGATCCCCGAAAAACTTGTCGACCAGCGGCATCATCCGGCACGATTCCCATGTGCGAAAATCCAGGGATCGACCCCGCCGGGAATCGAACCCGTATTGCCTTGGTGGGAGGCGAGAGGTCTGATCCCTCGGCCACCTCGGCCCTGCCTGCAGTCTAACGAGAAACTTCAAACAAAAACTGTTTACAACCGTCAAATAAGCACAGAATCTGTTTTAATTGTTTCAATTTTCAAATCACAATATGAATCAGTAAATAGCCTATGTCTTAAATGATTACTTCTTTTTTATCTCAGTGAAAAAAATTAGCTTAGCTTGTTTCGCCCGGATTTGTGAGTTATAAAATCAACTCAATCGTAGTCAATAATATCATAATAATTAGTGTAGATTTATATTTCTTTCAGGTTCTTTTGTTACATTTATGTTGACATACGAATTACAAGGGGAATTAGGTGGGCAACAACTGTTTTATTTTTTTATCATACTTGATTTCATTCTAAACGTATATGAGTAATTTTTGTTCAAAACATTCAACGCCGCGCGCCTGCTGTCATAGTGTCGACTAAGAAATGCCGAGTTGCATTCAATGTTAAAGTTCAGTAAATTAGATGCATACCTACGCTACTTCGTAACACGTTTGTTAACCTTGGCTGCAACGACTCTAAACATAAGAATAATTGTATATTACTGTCCTAATAAAGTGATTTTATACTAAGTATTCTAAAAATAACGTAATTATTTTGTACTTTTTAGCGTATTTTTTGGAGTAGATTTTTTTGAAGTTGGTGTAATTTTTTGTTTTAAAAAATGTTTAATTTAACACATTGATTATATTCAAGACTCTAAATTCATAAAAAAATTAATTTAAAATGTATTTTTCTTTTCCTGAAACTAAATCCGAGCACATTTAGCTTGTTTTCTCGTAGACTTATCTCTCAGTTCTGCCGTCACTAGCCTGTTAATATTCCAGTAGGACTTTGAGAAGCTCGTTACTCGTACACCGTTGTGAGAGCTTGTTAAATTTCGATTAATTTTAAAGGAGTTGAAATAAAATAATTTTTACGGGACTTGAACATCTCAGAGCTGCATTTAAATTAAATACGAGTAGAGTGGAACGACAGTACTTTACAAATATATTTTTGAATGAGCATATTATATATGTTATGTTTATATACGGAGAAGTGCAACTTCAAAAAAAAAAAAAACAGAAAATTCTATACAAACATACACGTGACCTTGGAGCGATTCTTTCGATGGTTTAGTGCATGGAACGCACATACGTCTTATAACTAAGAAAAAATTATTGTTTTGGGTGATATCATTCTGTTACAGCAGAGATAGCAATAATGTTATGTTGTCAGTAGTGATTGGATAGTTCATGCAACAATCTGAATGATAAACACACTATTGTATAGAAGAAGTTACGTGTTCTTAGATGGAACAAAGAGAAGAAACACTGTATTGTAAAAGAAACAACATGTCTAGAGATTATGGATTATCGCGGGAAAGCTTGACTGTTTCAATAAGAATCCCGCTATTGTAATATATGATTACTGTTATTGGTCTTTAGACAACTATGTTGTGTCAGACGTATATCACCCAACCATACATTTAGCAAGAAACTATGGTGTTCTCAAAGGTATGTTGACACAAAAAATTTTCGTGATATACCATCATCTCTAAATATGTTCTGTAGAAGGAACTAAGAGAAGGAACACCTTGCCCTATATAAGAAACAATAAGTTCTGCAGAAAGAATCAAGAGAAAGAACACGCTACACTGTAGCAGAAATTAAATATTGTGTAGAAGAAAGAAAGACGAGAAACACAGTAGCTATTCTGTAAAAGGAAGAATGTGGCTTGTAGAATGAACAAAGTATTCAGTTGTAGGAACAATCTAAATTACCCTGCACATAAACTTGATTACCGTTTATGTTTCAACTTAAGAGTGGTTCATGCAACAATCTACAAAAAAACTTCTTTCATGTACATTCGATGGTTCGCAAGTTACAGGTCCAAGGGTTCGATTCACATCCGACGTAGTTCATAAGAGTGAGTCTCGTACACAGCGAGAAGAAATTTTTTGTGAAATTCTTGCAAAGCAGCACCTTGATGACGCAAATTCAGATGCCGGTGGTAATCAGCATTATATTTTCTTAGACATAACCCATTTTAATGATGAGTCGTAACATAAAATCGAGTTCCAAGTTATACAGCCATAAATTGGGTATATGCTGTTTATGATAAACTGAACACTTTTAAAGCTCGTCTTCCCGAAGAACAATAATATAAGTTACATTTTTATTTGGACATCAGCAGAACCACGCGTTTGTGGCGAAAAGATTTTTTCACCATTTGGTTGAAATGCCATTTGTGCATATCTGCAGCTCTACTACGTGGGCAGTGACTGGAGGTTTTTACTATGGCTTGTCTTAGGGTTCAACTGGCAAATTACAGACATATGGTGTCACAATAACTTTCATATATTTGGTGTAGCCAAATGAGAGACGTGTCTGAACAAAACACAATGCCAATTAGCATGAAGTAGAGCTGCCGATGTGCATGATGCAACGCTTTGTTGTAACAAAATTGTGAAAATATATTTTGACGATAAACTTGTGGCTTTAGGCATTAGTTAACTTGTTATTTCATTTGATAGATAATTTTATCCTGAATAGTGGCACGAAGAAACTGATTAGCTTAACATAAATTAAAAATCAGGTCTTCAAAAGATTCCACTTTACAGTGATTAGCCTACAAACGTTGAAGCAACTTAACTATTGAGATCCAACGCACGTCGGACAGCAGGTGCTATTGACTCTGTTCGACTTGTCTGACACACCACAAGTCAGTACATGATTGGTGCGTGTTCAGATGAGTACGAACGGTTCCCGCACACGTGAATATGTCGTGAAGAATGAATATACCTTGCCCGCACGATGCTCTGATCAAAGTCAAGCGAGCATTTATCTTTCACCACATCCAGTGGCTCAGCAGACCCCAATTTATGGATGGGCAAGGAATTAGGCATTAGGCATCCTTACCTTACCCATTTTATTAAACTAAGGAGTCTGCGATTGCTTTACAAATTATAATTTCATTCAACGATAACAAAAGTTACATGTTTCGTAATAGCTAAACTTGTCCTTAGCCGTTTGAAACTAACACACAACTGCGGTCTGCGGTATTAGGGGCCTACTACTGATATCACAAATCTATTAAAAGTTACTGAATGTCGCATTAAATTTCGTTACAATTTGTTACACAAATGTGTATCAAAAAGAGCACAAGTAATGAAAAACTACTTATTCGAAATAAATATTCGGAGTTACTTAAATGGAACGTTCAGCTATTGTTGTAGTAAACTAATAAGTTTTATTGCGCCAAATAGAGCTGATTAATTACTCTTCATAGCTAACTATGTTGGCACACTCCCAACATTTACGAAGGGGGGTTAAGGCATAGCCAGTCCCCCTTAGTAGTTAGGCCACTGTTCACTTCACAAAGCTATCGATTACGCAAATATCTTATGTAACCCTATTGCCAAGGGATAATTGTTACACCAGTCGTGTTTGAAACTGTGTCTCGGTCACTTATAGTGACGTGTTCAGACATGAGTTTGGATCAACGGTTAACACTTGGAGCATATGTTCTAAAATGGGAATAACTGCAGATGCAAATGAACAGTTGCAGTGGCAAGAAGAAGTGTAACAACTATGGTTTTCAACAATACCACTGGAAACTTGGAAAAACTTAACTAGGGAATCGTCTTCTAACATACGACAAGTTCATGCTGACTTTTGTTTCAACGTAGTCTCACCCTCTCTCCGAAAGTCTATAATTCCGTCGGCGAAAACGAACCTTCTTAATGAATGTCTGCAATTCTAGCGCGCGCTTTGTACATCCAACCCCCTGCGGGATTCGCTTGGTAACAGCTGATATGTCAGGAAAGAAAATTTTTAGCATACTTCCCGAAGTAAAAAGTAGGCTTATGAGATCACCTTTCTGTCTGTGTGTGCGTGTGTGTGTCCGTTTGTGTGTGTGCCCCCCTCCTTAAAACTTTTCAACCAGTGGACCGAAAATTATCGAATTTTGTACACATATAGTACTTTGTAGACTGACTTGACTTTTATTTATTTATTTTTCGCCCTGTTCGAATTTTCAAAATTGAGACCAATTTAAAATTGTTCGATCAAGCTAGATATCTAAGGAACCATACTTTAGAATTTCATCAAACTTTGTACACATATACTACATACAAAGTTGACTTGACTCTTGTGTGTTTCGTTTATCCTGTGGAAATATTTTCAAAAATAGCGGCCATTTTTATATTTTTATCATAGTGTTACATATCTTAATAAATATTTTTCATAATTTCACCAAACTTGGTACACATTTACTACACACAAAGCTGACTTTACTGTTGTGTATTTCGTTTTGCCTGTGTTAAGTTTTTAGAAATGGTGGCTATTTAAACTTTTTAGCATAGTATTACATATCTTGGGAAAAATTTTTCAGAACTTCGCCAAACATGGTACACACAAAGCTGACTTGACTTTGGTGTATTTCGTTCATCTTGTGTTAATATTTTTGCAGTGGCAACCATTATTCATATTTTCAGCACAGCATATCATATCTCAGGAAAAAAATTTCAGAATTTCACCAAACCTGGTACATGTATACTGCATGCAAAGCTGATTTAAATTTTGTGTATTTCGCTCAACCTGTGTTCTTATTTTTAAAATGGCGGCCATTTATACGATTTTAGCATAGTATGACATGTCTTAGGAAATATTATTTTTTTAGAATTTCACCAAACACTGTACACGTATAGGCCTACATCATACAAGGCTGACTTGACTGTTGTGTAATTCGTTCATCCTATGTTCATGTTTTCAAATGTTCATGTTTTCAAAACGGTGGCCATTTAAATTTCTTTAGCATAGTAGTCCTACCTCATATCCAAGAATTTTTATATTATTTTATTTATTTATTTATTTTTTTTTTCAGAATGTCATCAAATTTGGTACACGTATACTGCATACAAAGCTGGCTTTATGTTTGTGCGGATCGTCCATAATGTCTTCATATTTTCCAAATGACTTCCATCTTTATACTTTTAGCATATTAATACACATCTTAATATATATTTTTTCTGAATTTCGTCAAAATTGGTACACATATGCTGCATACAAACCTGATTTGACTTTTGTATATTTCATTCATCTATCTGTTACGTTTTGAAAACGGTGGCTATTTTTAATTTATATTTATGAGAGAAAGACATTTCAGAAACTGGTTACTCACATATTATTTTGCAAGCTGACTTATTTTTAGTATGTATCGTGAATTATACGACAAAATCAATATTATAATTTAATTTTCCTAGATTACGTAAACGATGTTAACTTTCAGGGTACACTTGCATCCCCTCTGAGGAAAGTAGGTTTATCAGTCATACTGGTAACTTCCTGTTTTTGTCGCAACTAGTTCTGGGAAAGCTGATTATTTGTCAGAAGTTAAATCTTTAAGAGACACGTATGTCATCAACATTCCCCGTTTCTTCCCCTTGTGTTAACTCCTCCCCTTCAGAAATATGAAAATGTTGACCTTCACAGATTCCTTTCTAAATACTTAAAATAATAGTAAAAACGAGTTAGTCTCCAACGCGTTTTGTTTTTAACGATCAGTTCATTAATTTTGTTCCTGACGATAATTTCTCTGATGTTAATAATTAAGGTAGACATCTGGGTGAACATATAGTGTTGCTTATGAGGCCTAGAAGTGCGGAAGTGGTAAGCTCAAGGCAGCACGCCCAATCCTCTAGGCGCGAGTCATTGAACTGCCGCTGACAACGCGTCTGTGTAAGACTTTCAGTGGCAACCCTATCATTTTATGACAGGGGCGTCATTTCAGGTTTTTCTTGGGGGGAGGCAAGATTTTTTTTCTGGCGACAGTGACCTTGTTGCATCGTTTTTATTAATTAAGCATGTATAAATTAGATACTTTAGTAATAAAATTTCAGTTTTATGTGCTTAAGTTAGCATTATTTAGATTAAAAAATACTATATATATATATATATATATATATATATATATACATAAAATTCTAAATCCAGGGGGGGCATTTGCCCCCCCCCCCCCTCTGTAGCTTCAAATGACGCCCCTGTTTATGACGTATCATTAAAGATGAAGGCGTATTGTACGCGTCTATACTATTAAAAATATTCTCCGGCTCGGCTTATACACAAAAAAAGCCGCAATACAGCAATTTTCGTCACCTTCTGCGCTAAAAATGTACTTTTTTGAGTAGTGGGGAACGTAAAGTAGATATACGCGCCTATAATGTACTTCAAATGCTATTTCTAAGCAGACATCACCCATGTGCGCTGAGCAGTTTCCGAATAATCTGGTATAGGTGATTCGGAATAAAGTGAACATTCAAAAAAGCCCTGATTAATTTCTATTTCCTGCCAGTTTATATCTTTCCGCCGATGTAAACACAAATAATGCCACGTGCTTTTATTTACATAGGGTCGTGCAATGTTTACAACTACATTAAACTGCTCCGATAAATTTTAGCTACAATATCTACTCATTAAATGCACGGGGGCTGAATGT
>PNEQ01034693.1:0-31544 GCA_003012365.1 Medauroidea extradentata | reverse complement strand
TCATTATATTTACTGGTTTTCAAGTTTTGTATGAAGTAAAAATATGCAAATTTTGACTTTGAAGTGACATTACGGGAAAACTAGATGAGCTAATTTTTTTCCATTAGATGTTAATGTACTCTTAAGTAATGTCTACAAAACTAACACTATTTTATACAAATATAAAATTATGAATTTTTCCCCACTTGAACGCCCTTAAAGCGAGCTGTCTCACCTGTGGTGCTTGTGGCCGGCTGAACCTGGATGGGGTAAGCGGCGGTCTGGTGACATCCGCCGGTGTCGAAGTCCTGGTCGGGAGGCTGGGAGACCCACGGCCTAGCAAGCTTCACGTCGGCGTCCTCCGAGTACTGGTAGGCGATGTCCGGGCCGTTGACGCCTGGCGTCGCGGGATGGACGCACGTGTGGTAGTACGGCTGCAGCAAGGGTCTGCAAGATCACGTGAAATAATAGCCACATGCACACCGTTACACATTGCTAGAGGCCGGAAAAGTTCGCAGGTTCACTGACTTGTAGGCTAGGCTGCAAAAATAACGCGAATTTTTCAGGTCTCTACACATTATTTCAGTGCATTTTTAGTAATAGCTAGATACCTGAAAAACTCGCGTTTTCACTTAGGCACAAGGTAAAATTCCATCAACTGTAAGTTTGCGTCACTTTCGCTGTCGTCCTCTGTTATTTGACACTTCCTGGAAGTCTCTGAGTCAATAATGGAAATGTAACTACACGTCTGTTTCACTTTACCGGAAACAGCTAATGAGCATCTGCTGTCTGATTCAGTGTACAAATATTCTTGCAGTCTAGCCTACAAGTCAGTGAACCCGCGAATTTTTCCGGTCTCTAGTGATAACTAGTCATTGTAAACCGGCGTAACTAGTGATTTTAGACGAAATGTTTATCAGTGAAAAAGGTTTGTATAGTGATTAGAAGACCTACGTAAAAAATGTTTCATTATGTTGGTTTAGGTAGGTAAGTGGGCTTTACGTTTCGGCGACAGCGAGGTCATTAGTAGAGACGGAAAAATTCGCGGTTTCACAGACCTGTAGGCTAGCCTCCAAGGATATTTTTGTACTGAATGTGACTACAGCTGTTTATTAGGTGCTCGCTGGTACAGTCAAATGGGCCGGTGTACAAAAATAATTTTATTATTGGCTCAGGTACTTCGAGGAAGCGTCAAGTAGGTCAATGGTCAATTATGAACCGACACAGACCTATGGTTAGAGCCGCGATTTTATGGCGAAAAGAATTTTTCAACATTTGGTTTCGATGCGTCATGTGCACACCTGCAGCTCTGCTACATCGTCTGTGATTGTATGATTTTACTCTCACTTGCCGTGGCAAATTACAGACGTAAGGAGTCACAATAATCTTATTCTGATTGGTGCAGTAAAATGAGAAACGTGTCTGAACAAAGACACGCTGCCAATAACCTTGAAACAGAACTTCCGATGTGCACGAGAGTCACTGAAACAAAGTGAGGGCAAAATTCTTTTCGCGACAAAATCGTGGGCCTACCTATGGTTGCTGGAATTATAGCTTATGCAGTTATGCCTAGAAGAAAACGCGAATTTTTCAGGTCTCTAGTTATTTGAGACTGTAACACATAACATAGTACAATGACAGGAACTGGAAGAGGAGTCTGCCATGGCCTTTTTGAAGGAACCATTATAGCATTCGCCGGAAGCGTTTTAGGAAACCATGTAAAACAGAAGTCAGAATGACCGGAGCCGGTATTTGAACCCAGATCTTCTGGAATGCGAAACATGTTACCATTGCGCTACCTCATTCGGTAGGTTGGTTTATCTTAGGTTAGATTACGTTACATTTGCTTAGTTTGGGTAGTCTAACCTTAGGTACCTAACCTGATTTAAATAATCTAACCTAACCTTAACTAACGATTTTTTTTACGTAGGACTACTTCTAACCACTATTTTTTTTATTGGTGAACATTAACTCTAAAATAAATAGTTTGGCCGGTGTGCGATGAGTAGCTGTTCTTAACATTTACCCATTTACTGTTTGTAATTCGTGCGTGTTTGACGCGATGTAAGCCGCAGTTGCGAAGCGTGGTCGTGTTACAAGGAAAGCAGTATATTACATCAGACTATACATTAGGAGTACATGGCATAAACATGCCTGCAGGACTCAACCAATAGAGTATTTTTTCCTGTTATTCAAGTAATGTTGCTACTTTTTGGCTTTAGAGCTATGTGAGGAGCATAGTAAAAAAATGTAATAAAAACTATTGGTAATTTGTTTCCAACAATTGAACCCATTTACTTAGGGGGGCCTACAGTGTCGGGGCCGTGGTGGCCGAGAGGTCAGACCTCTCGCCTCCCACCAAGGCGATTCGGGCTCGATTCCTGGTGGGGTCGGTCCACAGATTTTTGCATGTGGGAATTGTGCTGGACGATGCGGCTGGTCGGCGGGTTTTCTCGAGGAACTCCCGTTTCCCCCGCCCCTTTCATTCCGGCGCTGCTCCATACTCGCCTCACATCGCTCTTCACCGGCGCTAAAGACCTCGATATTAAGTACTGGCCAAAATATCTCACTCATCTCACAGTGTCAAGAACAAGATGTAATATGTCAGTGTGTTCTACAAAAACGAAATTTTGAAATAACTGCTTTTAAACTTGCTACTTTTGGCTTTTGCGGTATGTGAGGAGCACAATATAAAATTAATAAAAAAAAATTGGTGATGTGTTCACAACAATTCAACCCATTTCATTACAATATAGTATGTCAAGAACAATGTGTTAAATGCGGTATGTTCTACAAAATCAAAATTTAGAAATAACTGCAATTAAACTTGCTACTTTTTGGCTTTTGGGGTATGTGAGAAGCATAATATAAAAATTAAGAGAAAATAATATGTGGTGTGTTCCCAACGGCTGAACCCATTTCATTGCAATAAAGTATATCAAGAACAAGGTGTAATATGTCGGTATGTTCTACAAAATCAAAATTTTGAAATAACTGCTTCTAAACTTGCTTCTTTTAGGCTTTTGGGGTATGTGAGAAGCAAAACATAATAATTAATAAAAATAATTATTGGTGTGTTCTATTTCCATACAGAATAGTGTGTGAAGAACAACAAACACGCAGGTACACCCAGACACGCCGGCACACACAGACACACTCCGGCATACCTAGACATACCCCGGCACACCCAGACACATCCATACACATTATGGCACGCCCAGGCACACTGTGGACCACCCAGAGACACGCCGACACATTCCGGCTCATCCAGACACATTCCGGCAAACCCCGACACAACCCTGCACACCCAGACGTACCCCTGGCACATTCAGACACACATCTACACACCCACACGTACCTCGGCACGTTCAGACACACCCTAACAAATGCAGACACACCCCGACATATTCAGACACACGCCAGCTCATCGAGACACATTTCGACACATCCAGATATATTGTGGCACACCAGACACACCCCTGCACACTCACACACACAGACACGTGCTGTCACACCCACACACTCCAGCACACCCAGACACACTCCAGCACACCCAGACACACTCCAGCACACTTCTGCACATCCAGATACACCCCGGCACAACCAGACACGCCGGCAGACCCAGACACATTTCACACATCCAGACACCCTTCGGCACACCCGGACACACGCCGGCACATCCACATACATTCTGGTACACCCAGACACACCCCTGCCCTTGCCCTCCCAGACACACCCGTGCACACCCAGACACACCCCTGCACATCCAGACACACCTTCGCACACCCAGACACACTCCGGCATTCCTAAACACATCCCGGCACACCCAGACACACTGCGGCATACCCAGACACACGCCGGCACATTCAGACACATTCCGGTCCACCCAGACATACCCAGGCACATTCAGACACACCCGGCACATTTAGACACAACCCGGCACATTCAGACACACCCTAGCACATTTAGACACACTCCAGCACACCCAAACACAAGGCGGCACACACAGACACTCTGAGGTATACCTAGACACACCCCAGCACAACCAGACACACACCAGCACACCCAGACACACATCGGCACACCCAAACACATCCAGAAGCACATAGGCACAACGAGACATCCCTGCACACCTAAACTTACACCTGCTCACTCAGCCACAAACCGGCACACCCAGACGCATCCAGACATACGCCAGCACACCCAGACACACCCCGGCACGAGACACATCCCTGCGTACCCAGACTAGCGCCGGCACACCCAGACACACGCTGGTACCCCCTGACTCACACCGACGCATACAGATACTCACCAGCACACCCAGCCACACACCGGTACACCCAGACACATCCAGAGGCACACCGGCACGAGATATCCCTGCACACTCATACACACGCCGGTACAGCCAGACTCATGCCAGCACACCTAGACATACCCAGAAATACACAGGCACATTCAGACACACACTTAGCACATTCAGACACACACCTGCACACCAAACACACACCGACACATACAGTTATCCACCAGCACAACCATACACAAACCGACACACCCAGACACACACCAGCACATCTAGACACACACCGGCACACCCAAACTCACGCCGGCACACCCAGACTCACGCCAGAACAACGAGACACATCCCTTCACACGCATGAACACACCGGTACACCTAGACACACACCGACACATACAGATATTCACCAGCACACCCTAACACATGCCGGAACAACGAGACACATCGCTTCACACGCATGAACACACCGGTACACCCAGACACACACCGACACATACAGATATTCACCAGCACACCCAGACACACACCGGAACAACGAGACACATCGCTTCACACGCATGAAAACACCGGTACACCCAGACACACACCGACACATACAGATATTCACCAGCACACCCAGACACACACCGGAACAACGAGACACATCGCTTCACACGCATGAACACACCTGTACACCTAGACACACACCGACACATACAGATATTCACCAGCACACCCAGACACACGCCGGAACTACGAGACACATCGCTTCACACGCATGAACACACCGGTACACCTAGACACACACCGACACATACAGATATTCACCAGCACACCCAGACACACACCGGAACAACGAGACACATCCCTTCACACGCATGAAGAACACACCGGTACACCTAGACACACATCGACACATACAGATATTCACCAGCACACCCAGACACACGCCGGAACAAGACACATCCCTTCACACGCATGAACACACCGTAACACCCAGACACACAACGACACATACAGATATTCACCAGCAAACCCAGACAGACGCCGGTACACCCAGACTCATGTCGGCACACCCAGACACATCCAGAAACACGCCGGCACGAGACACATACATCCCTGCACACCCAGATACTCCCCGGCACACCCAGACACACCAGAACACTTAGACATACACCAGCACACTCAGACATACACCAGCACACTCAGACATACACCAGCACACCGGCACAACGAGGCATATCCCTGCACAACCATAGACACGCAGGTACAGCCAGACTCATGCCGGCACACCCAGACACATCTAGAAATACACCGGCACATCCAGACACACACCAGCACAGGAGACACACACTGAAACATACAGATATTTACCAGCACACTCAGACACACACCGGCACACCTTGACACACACCGGCATATTCACATTCACGCCGGCACAACCCCACATCCAGAAATACACCGGCACGAGACACATCCCTGCACACCCAGACAAATACCGGCACACCCAGACACACCGACACATACAGTTATCCACCAGTACATTCAGACACACACCGGCACACCCAGACACCCCCAATCGCACACCTGCACATCTAGACACACACCAGGGCCGTGTTCCAATTCAGGCTGTACCTGTAAGGTCCCTTTTAACTGGCTTCGTGCCCTTAAAAAATGCATCGCGGATGTGACGTCACTCAAGTGCTGTTCCAATTCGAGCGAAGGGTACGAATGTACTCTCAAATGTCCACTTTAGCTAAGGGTAAGTGCGATATCCCCTTACGCACTTTGCTGCGATTTTCGACAGACGAGTATTTGAACTGTAAATGAGATGTATTTATTTACGAAGTGTGATTGCATGATAATTGTGCAGAAATGTTCCGTGAAGTGGCGAAGCGACTATAAAGTTTAGTTAATGTTTCATGATTTTCTAATATACGCAAATAATATTCCCTTACATGTTCGATTTATATTCACTAAATAAAAAGCAAATCGAAAATATTTTTAAGTTAATTCAAGCGCAATTAAAGATATGTATAAACATAAATCAATCAATACAATTTTTTTAACCGTTTTCATTTTGCCGACTATCTTCCCGCCGTTTGATTCAGTATACAGATAGTAATCTAGTTAGCTAGATCTATATAATTGTTAAACATTCCGTCTGTGTTCTCTCAAAAACCGTGTTCAATTTTATTCCTATCACGAAAAGTATGTTTTATAATTTCTGAATAGCAGAATTGTCGACTTTATTTATACATGTACAATGTAGGTTATGTTGTTTAAGTGAATAAGGGTGCCCAAAACCACGAATACACACTTTGCCGCTAAGGGGTCGAGGGCTCGTGAGGAATTATGGGACAGAAAGGGCTCAAGGGCAAGTGAACGAGGGACATTGCAACGAATTGGAACACAGCCCAGCTCACCTAGACACACACCGGCACACCCGGACTCACGCCGGCACACCCAGAAACATCCAGAAACACACCAGAACAACGAGACACATCCATGCACACCCATGAACACATCGGTACACCCAGACACACCGACACATACAGATATTCACCATTACACCCAGAAGCACACCGGCATGAGACATATCCCTGCACACCCACATACACGCCGGTGCATCCAGACTCATGCCGACACACCCGGACACATCCAGAAATACACCGGCACATACAGACAAACCCAGACACATCCAGAAGCACACCGGCACGAGACATATCCCTGCACACCCAGACACACATCAGCCTGCACACCCAGACACACGTCGGTACAGCCAGACTCACGCCGGCACACCCAGAAGCACACCGGCACAATGAGACATATCCCTGCACACCCAAACACACACCTGCACCTCCAGACACACACCAGCACACCCAGACACATACAGATATTCACCAGCACACCCAGACACACTAGCACACCCAGACACAGCCCGGCACACCCAGACTCACACCAGCACACCCATACACACACCGGGACACCCAAGCACACCCAGAAACACCGGCACGAGACACATCCCTGCACACCCAGACATACCCCGGCATATCGAGACACATACATGCACACCCAGCACACTAAAACACATCCAGAAGCACACCGGCACAACAAGACATATTCCTGCACACCCGGACACACACCAGCTCACTCAGACACACACCGGCACACCCAGGCGCATCAAGACACACGCCAGCACACCCAGACACGCCCCGGCACAACGAGACACATCCCTGCACACCCAGACTAGCGCCGGCACACCCAGACACACGCTGGTACCCCCTGACTCACACCAGCATATATATATAGTTGATTTTCGAACAAAAATCCTACTGATAAGTTTCGTATGTTGGTAGACACACGCTGGCACACACATACACACGCCACCTCATCGAGACACATTTCGGCACACCCACACACATTCTGGCACACCCAGACACACGCCTGCACACCCAGACATACCCCGGCACGCCCAAACCTATGCTAGTAACACACAGCTATCCTTACGCCGTTTTTGCACTGACATGGAATCTCGTTCAACTAGTGAAATGCTAGTTCCATGTCGCTTTGAATCTGAGATTTGAAGCTAACTTCACATCAGTGAACTTACCTTGTATCGAGGTATGTATGAGGGTAGATGGAGTGGTGCTTGTAGCCGGCGTCCACAAGTCTAGCTTCAGCACACAAGACGTCGTACCCGGCCTTCAAGGTCATGTCTGCGCTGTGCTGTACCAGGGACTCGTGGTCGTCCTGCAGATCTGCTGCGAACTGTCCCTCCTCCAGGGGCGCGCAGACAACCCTTTCCTCCGCGGACATGGTGACGTCGACTCTTCCTCCCCCCTACAAGCTTCTTCACCCTGGTGGACAGCCAGACGTCTGCCAAGGTCGCTTTCCTTGGAAAAACATCCTCCACCCCCCTCCCCTCGCCCAGCTAGCTATGTCAGTCAACATCCACGCAACAACATGTAAGTCTCCGGCACTCGTACTTCAAAAACATACTCCTGCAGGACACTGTTGCCGTGTTCCAGACATGTGCGGCGTACAGACGTGCATATTTCACGTTGTTATATGGCGACAGACTATTATTATGTGGCATTTACTCCGTGCCGTTATTGCCTGCGGATCTTTGAATCTTTGTGTACCCGCATTACTGAATAATTAGAGATAATGGTATATCGCGCAAATTTGTTGTGCCAACATACCCTTGAAGTACTGTAGTTTCTTGCAACATTTATGATTGAGTGATACACGTACAGCACTCCGTAGCTATCTGCAGACCAATAACAGCCATCAAATATTACAATTGCGGGATTCATATTGGCTCAGTCAAATAAGGCAACAGTTTCACGTACAAGGGAAAGCCAGTAATCTTCTGGTAAGCTGAACGTGAATTGAAACCCAGCAAACAGCAAAGTTTTCCCGCGATATGCCATCATCTTTAAATAAAATATGCATTTCGTAGATGATACTGTTGTTATAGCCACGATTTTATGACGAAATATTTTTACAACATTTGGTTTCAATGCCTTATGTGCACATCTACAGCTCTGCTACGTCGTTTGTGACTGGATGAATTCACTCACTTGACTTGGCACAATTACAGAAGTACGGAGTCTCAATAATCTTATTCTGACTGGTGCAATCAAACGAGAACCGTGCCTGAACAAAGACACGCTGCGAGTAACCAGGAAGCAGAGCTGCCGATGTGCACGTGAGACACTGAAACAAATTGGGGCAAAACTATTTTGGCGTCAAAATCGTGCCCCTACTTATTATCATTTGTTGGTTGGACAAAGACGTAGCGTGGCTATGATTTTTTTCTTGGAGTGGGGACCACATTACCTAGTATTTTTTAGTAAAACCACAAATATAAAGTGTAAATTTACACGAACTTGCTGAAAATGTATAAGTATGGTAATAATTCAAAACAAATATTGACTAGAAATTTAATTAACCTTCTCTTAAAAAATAATATAAAATATAATTATTAGATTTTTTAAAAACTATTTTGAAGTTGGATGGTGGGCACGTGTCCCCCTGTGCCATTCACAACCCTTGTGGCTACGCCTCTTGGAAAAATCTTTCAGGCGATCCACACAAACTGTTGGCCAGCCACAGAAGTCAGACTTGTTCAGGCTGCTATCAGATAACGAGATATTTTCAGGTCTCCTGTATATAGGCTGTTCAAGGTAAGCAGCATTATTAACTATTCACTGTATGTTACCACGATGGTTAGACCCCTCGCCTTCCTCGATGGTTCAGTACCCGCGTGTGGGAAACGTGGTGGACGTTGCCGCAGACCGACAGGTTTTCTCGGGGTACTTCGTTGTATTGCCTAGTTTCATTTAATCTCTCAGGGATCTACAGATGCCTATGAACTCGTCGCGAAGTGTAACTATAGATTTGTAGTTATTGTTATTACTATTACTTCTTTACTGCGCAGTTAGTGCACGGAAATTTTATATTGCACTGGACCAATTACACAGGATTACAACAAAAACACTACTTGTTTAACAAATAAAAATCCGAACAATTATATGTGTATATGTACGCATAAACCTACGTAAAATAGTAAAATACGTTTTAAACAATTCCCCAAAATTCACAGATATGCACACATACGAAACAAACAAGTTTTAATTCTGAGTCTCTCACTCTCTCCCGCACACGTAGACACATGAGGGCGATTAAGACGTAAACGTGCGGAAATGAAGGTACGTATTCTAACAGCACAAGTTTAGCCATCGTGTACGTGTTGTGCAGAACTACACACTGACGTGGATGCGTGAATGATACGTTATATATTCTACTTCGTGCCACCGAGCGAGGTGGGGCAACGGTAACATGCTGGATTTGACTTCGGGAGGACGAGGGTTCGACATCCGACTACGGCCATTCTGATCTCGGTTTTCCATTGTTTCCCGAAATTGCTCCTGGCGTATGCTGGGGTGGTTACTTAACAAAAACCACGGTCGACTCCTTTCCTGGCTTCGGCCAGTCTTTCAAATTATGTGTGACTGTCTGTAACGACCTCGCCGTCGACGAGACGTTAAGTCCACTTACGTTGCTTTGTTTCCTGCTTTGTGTTTGTTACAGCCAATAGGAATGGAGTTTTTCATCACAGGAGAAAACGTAACGTAACGGGATCTGTGTTCTGCTGTTTATTAAATTGTGGATTTATTTTCGTTTGATGTTAATAATAGCCTACAATAAACAAGCAACATGCGTGGTTTTATGAAATTCTTCGTTTGCACAACTTAGTATCATAAACTGTAAGTGGTAAATATGGACTGATTAGCGTGATTTTGTTGAAAGTTTACGTCACATACACATGCTGTTCCTTTACTGTTTTACTACCGAGTAACTTAAATATTTATAACTAGAGACCTGAAAAATTCGCGGGTTCGCTGACCTGTAGGTTAGCCTGCAAGAATATATGTTTACTCAAGCAGACAACTTGTGTTTATTTGTTAATAGCTGATACAGTGGTATGGGGCACGTTTGTTATGATTGGTTCAGAGACTTCCAGAGGATGGACCCTTGCATGAAATTTTAAATATTTTGAAATGTATGCCATGTTGTTAACAACGTAGAAATATGAAGATACCAAAAATAATTTTTCTTCTAAACGCTATAGTTTAGGAATGGGAAGGAAGCAAAGTTCGGGGAAGCAGCAGGCGTCCGAAAGCATATTTTGATTGGTCCACGTCACAAGCCATACGGCCAGCTCTGGTCGTATAAACGCTTAAGCTAGAATGGCAATCTATGGGTAAAGTGTAGCGTATTGGTTACGGTATTTGGTTACAATCTTTAAGGATCCGGGTTCAAATCCCACGTATTTTTATAAAATACTATTAGATAGTTTTACAAGTGTCTGATAGGAAAATGTTTTATTAATTTTTTTTAAACCCTCTATTTTCCATTCTCGCAACCATATTGATACGATGTCTGAAATGGCACATTTGCGCGGAAGAAACAGCGATGTAAATTGAATGCGAATCGCGAAAGTGATTTGTTTATGTGATCTAGTAGGATAGTGTACCTATATTAAAATAATAGGTCATATATGGTTAAACTTGCATTTAGGCTAAATGTGTTTATTTTGTGCGTGTTCAATCACTCGTCACTTCACTAATGACAAGTCATAAGTGGTAAATAGTACTGCAGTAGGCTTATGTTATACTGATGTACAACATAAATAACTTTTTTTTGCGGTACGCTAAACCAAAATCACACAATAGCCCAGAAGTTTTCTTACCTGTATAAATTTATGTATTGCATATGAACCTAACATCCGTAATGAAATACAAAATACTGTTGATCATACGAAATGTTAAATTTGGATAAAGAATCGACGGTTCCCAGCAAAATCTGAGAAACAATATTATACTAACCCGAAAGATTATTGAACTCACTTAAGTTTTCCAATATCAGCCCAGAGAGTAACCAGTGCACCATCGTGGTCGGCACTTGGTGTGGTTCTATTGTAAAGTAAACATATGGGTATTAAATAATTAAATATAGTAATGATTTGCGCCAGTAAACAGGTTTATTTAATGTATTATTGTATATTACAGTGCCCGGATATTGCTATGATATTGTGCGATATAACAACGTGCGTAACACTAAACTTTTATAAAACCTCCGACTCGAATACATTTTAAATATAACATTTCTTACATTTGATGATTAACTACGTACGTATAATCAAACTAACCACCATAACAGACTTAAAAATCGTTATTTATTGACCAAGCGTAGTCTCGCATTCCGCCAGAGTGCGACAGCAGTCAGCTAGCTTGCCAAGGCTCGGTGTGTACTATGGCAATAGACACTGGAAAATCGCGAAAATTTTTAGTATAGTCTCCAATAAACTATAGCATATTAACCGTGACACGTGTGAACAGTTTTGTGGCGAATCACACACGCTGTGTGTTCAAGCTGTACAGTTCTAACTGGGCCTGTTGTAGAGAGAAACAATGCTTCATATAAACCATAGCCAAAATAGATACAAAACATTCAGTTTTATATACAGCATGTTGGAACCTAGCAAATAGTCAACTATTCCCGCGATTTTCCAGTGTCTCTAACTACGGCTTGTGACGTCACTGCACGTTTCCGCGGGTGTTTTAAAAGCGCGAACTTTAAGTAGCTGTAGTTACCTCAAATCGACTTCAAATTCAAAAAATGTCAACACATATCGATTTCTTTTTATATGCACATAGTGTGGATGTTCTCATTGAAATTCACTTGAGGAGGTCCATTGCTAAAATTACACGAACTTATAGTTGCTGGAATTCTAGCGTGTGTGTAAAAGAAAACGCGAATTCTTCAGGTCCCTATTTATAACATACAATAACAAGAAATGCCATAGAACGTAGTTAGCTACCTGACATTTTTTATAGCCTTTCAAACGGAAGTAAAAAGTTCGTTTTACTATTTGCCTGTATAATAACACGTTATATTTTACAATGGCTAACAAAATAGGTAATCCACGCAGCCAGGAACGGAATTTATTGGGGAAGAATCAAGATCACAAAATTACTTCATGAACACTTGTAAACATTATAATATCGAATAATGATGACATTAAGGGGCCTCCCTAGACAGACTATGTTTGTGTGTGTTAGGTAGGAACGATAAGAGTGCCACTAACCGACGTACGAAATGCATTGTCACCTATCCGCGCAAGCTACTCATTTGGCGTACAGTGTTTTACTATTACTCTTTTTCCTATCAGACTTTAAGCGGCGACCGAATTATTTTATTTATAGACAGCACAGTTCTATGTCAAAGGCTTGTTTCTATAGTCGTGTTTTTCGAACCCGATTGTTATTCTTCTAATTACGGCAGTCTGGGAAAGTAATATTTGCCAATTTTGAGGAGCTCGAAAATGATGTTTCGAATGAACGTGCCGGATTTTTAAAACTATAGCGACGTAGTTTGATGTGCGTGTTACTTTCGTAGATAAACAAATGAAATGCGCGTTAAATAGTTTGGTAAAAAAAAAGTCGTAACTCGTTGCAAAACATTTGAAGCGTAGGTAGGGAGGCCCATTAAATAACTGTAAACACTCGTAATAAAACAATCAACATATGATGAAATGTTTGTAACATCCGATCCCAAATCCAAACTTGTGACGTAAGTGGCCATGAAGCAGCTTCGAACATAATATTGTCAACTACTACTTTTCGTCCTTTCATAGTAACACGTCATTACACTTACGTTTAACACTGGCAACTTTTCATTAAAAACGGATCTTGGGTACACGTCACTAGCCCTAAAGTCATTAGCCCTATAATTATTTTAGGGCTAGTAACTTTTGGGCAACTGATTTTAGGGCAACTGGCTTTAGGACTACTGACGATTTTCAGAGCGAAAATTTTTAGGGCTTGTGACTTTAGGGTTACTGATTTTAGGGCTACTGGCGCGCACCCTGGATCTTTACACCCTGGCCTCGGCTTTACTTCCAACGCGATATTTATTATTGCGTGCTATTTGACGGTGTAGACAATGTTGTGAAACAAAGATCCAACCACATTCCACCCTTTAAATTTTAAAGTTTGTAAGAGTGTTAAAGATGGCCGTCTCGGTGAACTAAACGTAGTTTACGCGTTTGAGGTCCGGTAAGGACGAGTCAGCACGCGCATCTCATTTCACCTTAGCCTCTAGGCTATATACGTTTTAGGTACGTCGGTACGCTGATACATTGACTACTCGTAACAACAGATGGCTTGTACATGTTTCATACTACGCTGCTGTAGTTTCCATGTAGTTCAGGGTGAAAAATGAGTACACTGTAAAGTTAGAACTTATGAAGTCTCACTACATTTTCCTATTCAACTAATTTGTATAGTTTCGGTTTTATAGATGTAAACATAACGGTGTACGTAATAAGCGCTGTGTAATGATTTCATCGTATTCAAAAGGTAGTAACATCTGAGGCAAAAATTAATAAATAAGTCATGAAAATATATGTACTTAAAAAAATCCTAACAGTGACTGACTGACAGACAACGCACAGCCCAAACAGTTGGATCTGGAAGTACAAAATTTCGCAAAGTAAAGGGGTGAAAAGCTGCAGTGGCGTAGCGTGGCTGTGCTCCAAGGCGTGCGGTATTAGCAGCGACTATACGCTTTGAGCAGTTGTGTTGTTGCAGAGACCAAGGTGTACACATTATAAGATAATTCCTACCTTGCCTCTTGTACGCTACTGGCTGTGGAGTGTTCCTGACCATACAAGTCAAATGTTTCCTCAGACAACTCAGTGTTGTGTATAGTCACTGCTGGGCACAGCACACTTTGGAACACTCCACGCGACGCCACTGAAAAGCTGCGAAATGTGTTTTTTAACGGATACCGTACATACTTCATTAACCTAGACAGCTATCGTATTTTTTTACTTTAAAATATTGCGTAAACAAATGCATATTGCCTAATTTCTCGATTTTTGGAAATTCGATTATTAAGGGGGTGAAAATATGTGAAATGTATTTCCAATAAAAATAATTATTTTCAAGCAGTATATATAATGGATCATAGCCTTAACTCATTTTCTGATTTTAGCAGCCATGTCTGGTTTTGAAAATTCGCTCATTTCAGCGTTGAAACTCCAGAAAGGAGAGAAAACTACTTACAGCTCGTCTGAAGCTTGTTCTCTTGTCACCGGCCCAATACCACAACCTGACTTAGGCTTCATCCGGGTCGCGTCAACAGGAACAACACTGGCCGTGTGTCGCGCCAGACATGAGTCACAGGTGAGGCAAGAGGCACCTGGTTGACGACGACACGCGGACACAAGCCGAGATACTACACCCGCGCGTCACGCTGCGCCCCTTGTACAGTCTCTTCCACGAACGGCCGACACCAGTGACGTCTGGTGGGTTGTTGCCAGGCAGGGGTGCAGAACTGTGCAGGGTTGTACGATTCATGCCGCATTCCGTTACTGCTGGTGAGCGCTGATTTCACTGATAGTCTAGTCAGTTTTCGTCGGTAGAAACGGAACCATATCGGTAGAGACGGGAAAAATTCGCCGGTTCACTGGCACGTAGGCTAGCCTCCAAGAATATCTGCGTTCTCAAGCAGGCAGCAGCTGTTCATTGGCTGCTCGCTAACACAGTGAAATTGGCCTGCATCGAGTTACATTGTTATTGTTGGTTCAGCGACTTCAAGGAAGTGTCCAGTTAGTCAATGGCCAATTGTGAAAGTGGCACAAACTTACAGTTGTTGGCTAGTGTCTGAAAGAAAACGCAAAATTTTCATGTCCCTACGTATCAGTAAACAGTAGGGGTCGGAAAATTTCGCCGATTCAATGACCTGCATGCTGGAATGCATATTTAAGCCCCGTCTATTCGTTCATTGTCCGCTGTTCCACTGAGTAGCAGATAATGGACAAACGGTCTGGGCCTGAGCATGCACAGGGCGGTGCATTCTAACATGAAGGCCATTGAATACGCGACATTTTCCGGCCCCTAGTTATCAGTAATTATTTTGTCATCGTCAGTGATCTGGGAACAGTGGCGGCTCGTGGGCAGTTGCCAAGAGCTGTACAGGGTTGTGCGCTAGTTGACTCTACAGCTACTGACACGCTGATGTGCAGGTGCCCCTTACTACCGAGTTCTCACAAAATATATAGTAACACACAAATATTTCATGGTCGTTGGTCTACGGCGCGTTCATCAAGAGTGTACAGTTCCGACTATCTGCAGCCCCACCTGGCAACAACCCACGAGCCGCCACTGTCTGGGAATTTCGGAGTAATTGGGAGCTATGAACATGAAGATAAAATAAAATTCGTGCCTGTATACAAATTAAACTAGGAAACACAGTTTACGAACCTATTTAAAAGCTTACATTCTTATGAGAATATTTGTATTTCACATAATTATCCCATAGTTCGGTTCTGATAAAAATATAAATTGTATTTGAATTTTGCTTTTCAATGGCTACTTTGGAAAAAAACGTCCTCAAGAAATATTTAACGTATAATAAATATCGTATTATGCATCATCGTGATGATGTGAATGATTATAAAGAGTTTCTAGAGGACAGATATTTTGAATCTCGCGCCGACGTCTGTTTCCAGTTACACTACACGTTCTCCCGAGCTGCAGTGGAATCAGGGGCGTCATTTCAGGTTATTCTAGGGGGGGAGGGGCAAGATTTTGTTTTCCAGCGACAGTGACCTTGTTACAACTTTTTTATTAATTAAGCATGTATAAATTAGTAACTTTAATAATAAAACTTCAGTTTTATGTGCTTAAGTTAGCATTATTTAAATTTAAAAATACAAAAAGTATATTTATACACTTAAAATTCTAAATCAGGGAGGGGACATCCCCCCTCCCTGTGGCACCAAATGACTCCCCCTGAGTGGAATCTGTTGTCGTGTAGCCTCACACGAGGAGTCAGCCGTGAACAATTCTCAGTTACCAACAGTACTTGCCAACAGTATCTGAACAATAACTGACATGACTGAAACCACTGACTAGTAAACTTAGTGAATATCGGAATGCCGCGAGAGTCACTGGCACGCAGGTCTGTAATAACTGCTAATTACTAGAGCCACGATTAACATGTTTGCACCATTTGGTTTGAATGTCTTGTGTGCAGTTCTGCTTCGTAGACAGTGTTTGGATGTTTTAACTCTCTTTTGTCTTGAAGATCTACTGGCAAATCACAGGAACATGATGTCACAAAAACTAGAGATTATGGTATATCGCGGGAAAACTTGTCCGTTCGCTGGGTTCCAACGTACGTTCAGATTATGAAAAGGTTACTGGTTTTCGCTCGTACTTGGAGCTGTTGCCCTATTTTACTGAGCCAATAAGAATCTCGCTACTGTAACATTTTATACGTATTACTGGTCTGCAGACAGTTACGTTATGTCAGACGTATATCACCCAATCAAATGATACCTGTTAAAAAAAACTACAGTGTTTTCAAGGGTATATTGGCACAAAAATATTTCTCGATATTCCATCATCCCTGACTGTAACCTTATTCTTATTAGCGTAGTCAAATGAGAAACGTGTCTGAACAAAGACACGCTGCCAATAACCATGAAGCACAGCTGCCGATGTGCACTTGAGACACTGAAACAAAGTTAGGCAAAAATCTTTTCACGACATCCATGTTAGGTCTTTTGTGGTTAGAGACATGCATAAGATCTGCAAATCTCACGTTCTATTCTGACAACAGTTAACGACTGCAAACAGTTGCTCGCTCGCGAGTCATATTCCACTGGCCTGCAACGTCGAGAATTATAGCGGAGATAATTTTGAGTCAATAATTAAGAAGTTCTTCTGTAGGATGACCAATCACTAGAGACCGGAAAAATTCGCGGGTTCACTGACCTGTAGGCTAGCCTGCAAGAATATGTATGAACTAAAGAAGACAACAGATGCTCATTAGCTGCTTGTTGTGAAAGTGATATAGGTCTGTATTAGTTACAATTCCTTTGTTGGCTCAGAGATTTCCGGGAGGGGTCAAATAAGTCGGAGGCCAATTGCGAAAGTGATGCAAACTTACAGTTGTTGGGATTCTAGCTAGTGCCCAAAAGAAAACGCGAATTTTTCAGGTCTCTACCAATCACTAGAGCCAGGAAAAATTCGCTGGTTCACTGACCAGTAGGCTAGCCTCCAAGAATGTATGTTTTCTCAAACAGACAGCAGCTTCTCATTAGCTGCTCGCTTCCACGGTAAAATGGGCATGTGATTAGTTACATTTTTGGTATTGGCTCAGCGACTTCCAGAAGATGTCAAATAAGTCAAGGGCCAATTGCAAAAGTGATACGAACGTGCAGTTTCTGGAATTATAGCTTGTGTCGGAAAGAAAACGCGAATTTTTCAGAGCCCTACCAGTCACATGTAAAACATTTAAATACGTAAATGACATCACACAAAGACATGCAAGGTATGGAATCATGGATTGTGCTAGAATACATACGCCTTATAATAACCAGAATTTCGCTTACCTCTGGAAACGCGAACTCCTGGTCATAATTTAGGAACAGACTGGACCGCATTCATTTGTACATACTTGAACCAAACATGTAATGTCATTGGCCACTGTCATTAATGTGATGTCATTTGTTAGACTGCTTTTCATGCGGTTGATTGAGGCACGAGTATTTGGCGTATTCATTCGGCAGTAGCCTCGACTTCTCAGGCCCGTTCTACAGTTAAACGGAAGCGTAAGAAAACGGATGCGGAACGCGCAAACGAAACAAGCACACGGAGTGAAACCAATTTTTCTATTGGTACGGACTTGCAAACTATGAAACTAAAAAGTATTTCTCATGTAAATTTCTGACGTTATTGAAATGTTATTTTAACATTTATAAGTATTTTAGTATGTTATCAATTGTATAAAAATGCAACAATTGTGTTTTCTACGGAAATAGAAACTTTAACAGCTATATAATTGTAACATTTTAAAATTCAGTCAGTATTTTACTAATCAATCATTTTTTTCGTACGCTTAACTTGCAAATAGTACTTCACGAAACTTAGTCTTTTAGTCACAAATAATAATTGTAAGTACAGTGTACGAAGGGTAGTTTAGTTGTTAACCGTGAAAACTCAGGGTATAAAAACGTTGTAAACAAAAATGGTGTCGAATCACGAAATACTCTACTGCTATTGGCTACACGCAAGGACAGATGCGTAAGAGTTCGGAGTTGACTAACTATTTTGCGTTTCCTAACACGTATCCGTGTCCGCTTGCGTCCCGTTGTAGAACACACTCGGAGTGTCTTGCGTTTGTGTTTTTGCGATGCGTATGCGCTTGCGTGTCACTGTAGAACGGGCCTGTCGTATATATGCACTGGCCAATGTCGATAGTTCATATACATTCTAATCGTGCAGGCGGGTAACGTGTGATATCACAGTGAGTTATATTTCGTCATTTATTATAAGGGCCCTGAAAAATTCGCGTTTCCTTTCCGACACAAGCACTTTCGCAATTGGCCCTTGACTTATTTGACACCTTCTGTAAGTCGCTGAGCCAATACCAAAAATGTAACTAATCACGTGCCCATTTTACCGTAGAAGCGGGCCCCTAATGAGCAGCTGCTGTCTGCTAGAGAAAACATTCATTCTTGGAATATAGCCTACTGGTCAATGAACTCGCGAATTTTTCCGGGCTCTATTTACTATTTATAGGGGCCCCTGTTTTTTTTTTGCGAAAAGAGTTTTGCCCCAATTTTTTTCAGTGCCTTACCAGAAAATCTACAATTCTGCTTTAGGGTTATTGGCAGGGTATCTCTGTGCAGAGCCGTATCTCCTTTGACTTAGCCAATTACAATAACGTTCCTGCAACACCATACGTCTGTGATTTGCCGGTAGAATACCAAGGCTCGTGAGAGTTAAAATATCCAATCACTGACCACGAAGCAGTACTACGGATGTGAACGTAAGGCACCAAAACAGGGATACCTAATTATTGGCTTGGAGTCGTCAAAGGCATGTCAAAACAGCAGTTGTCCAATCACAGACATGAAAGTGTAGTATACATTCTTGACGTACTACACGGCCTGGAATCAACACGCGAGATAATCGTGTCTCTAGCGATTATTTACTCTACCGTGGGTATATTTAGAATTGGCCAAAAACGTTCCCCACTGCTAGCCACGACGTTGTATGCTAATGGGATACATTGAAGGAGTGATGGTGAGATGAGATGGTTTTGTGGTCCTTTAACAACGGGGTCTTTAGAGCCGTTGAAGGTGAAGTGAGGTGAAGGGACAACACAGCATCCATGCCCGTGCCAAGATTCAAAACCATGACCTCTCGCACCTTAGACGTGCGCCTATGGCGCCTACGTAGGACGGCACGTTGAAGAAGCGAGAAACAGCTGGCAGTCTAATCTGCAATTAGAAAATAACGTCAAATTTGCATATATCTGTTTATAGTACTTATAGTAACATTTTAAAATATTAACATACGCAGGTAGTCTCCCTCGCAACCTTCAAAAGCTCTATTTATAAACATTTTCTCCATCTATTTCACCAGTGATTTAGTTGAAAATAACATTTTTTAATTGTGTTTTTGTGTGTATATGTATGTTTTTTGTATAACTACCCCTTTCCCCCTTAATTATTAGCCTTATGCTGAGCAAAATTAATGTTTACAACTTTTGTCTGTTACGATTTCTTTTTTACGTTTTGGTGCAGTTTTCAGAGTGTGGTTTAGTGTAAAGAAATACAGTCTACGCCACCAAAAACTAAGCCAAATAATTAATTAAACTTGAAGTTAACAGACGAATCCGAATTAAAGCGTTACAATGAACACGCCCGGAATTGACTTAAGTAAAAGCAGATTGAGGTAATCCGGTTCAGTAGCCGATGTTAATTGGAGTGTAGAATCCGGATTGAAATGTTTACTTTGAACACCTATAGGACTGAACTGAACGAAGACGAAGCTGTCACCATATTTAGCTGTTTGTTTGGTACTGCAAAAGGCTATAACCGTTCTTGACTAACGAAATAAATCAGTTTAATGTTCTGAAAATAATGGAAAGTGTAACACCAATAAAATTTAATATTCCAAGGAATTATTTCACACAAAATGTAAGATAAATGTTCGCCTCTTAGTTTTTCGATAGTCATTTGTTCTGTAGTTCACTGCTTGGCGTAAACTTGTATCTTTACAACGTTCAGTCCGGGATCACTGCACATTTACACTTGCATCTGGGTTGAAAATTGTATTATCAATGCATTTCAGTGCACGTTAATTTTTTCTTCTTTCCATGTTAACTTCATTCCGAGTTCAGTCCGATCTGGAATATTACTATAAACGCACTATGGCTAGATACAGTGGAAAATCGTGGGAAAAGTTGACTATTTACTAGGCTCCAACATGCTGTATATAACACTTAAGGGCTTGTTCCCGAGTTTTTTTTTCAGACTGATGCCAGTAACTCAAATAATTTTTAACCAAAAGTTTTGAAAAAATTTGAGTCAATGTGCAATCACACGATGCACAATACTGTGGACGCGTTTTTTTTAAATAATGTACCATTCGCCAGCAAAAAAATAATATCCTTCATTTTTGCTTATTTTCACGACAAAAAAACGTGGTACTTTGGGCAATGAAATCTAAAAAACCGTTCAGTATAATTCTACAAAAAAAAATCAGCTACAAATTATAACATATGAGTGTCAAAACTGTGCAGCGAAATTTTGATATAAGTATTAGGTAGCAATAAAAAAATATTTTCGAAATCACTGCAAAACTCCGTAACAAGGCCTTAATGTTTTGTATCCATATTAGCTATCGTTAGACACTGGAAAATTGCGAAAATGTTTAGCATAGTCTCCAATAAACTGTAGTATGTTCACACATGTCACGGTTAACATTCAATAGTTTATTGGAGATTATGTTATACATTTTCGCAATTTTCCAGTGTCCCTAACTATGGCCACTGCTATAGGTGATTCGCGATTAATTGAGTACATTTGAAGACTATCTTGTGTAGATCAATATTTTAAAAATAATTTGTATTGTGACCTCAGACGAAAAATGTTGAGTACGGTATGTTCTATAAACATTTATTGTTATGAAGGGTGGTTTGTATATAGTATATTAAACAATAATGGCCTAAGTACCTAGGTTCACACTCTCATCCAGCATGCATGACAACGTATATTGTAGTTGTCGCAAATGATCACCTACGCTCTTGTAGAACATGGTATTCCGAAGAAGAAGAGAGATAGTATCAGACACGCCAGAGTTCATAGCATTAGAAAGCTCGTGTGTTAACAAGAAAGAAAAGACGTCATTGAACGAAGTAGCTACCTTCAAGGATATAACGGACTTCTTCATATCTGATGCATGACCGTACGAAGTAAATTCCAATAACAGAACACACGTATTTTCGACCCCAGTCTTTGATTTCTATTTAAACCTTGTATATGCAATTAGCCTCGCGTACTGTCCTCCACCTGGTCTTAAAATCTACCACGAGTTAGGCAGGTGTTTTGTACTAAAATGTTAAGCAACAAAAAACTCTCCCGAATTATTAAAATAATGATTGTTGTAAGTCTAAATGCATTTACTAAATGCACATAAATTGAAAGAATTGAAAGGAGATATTTTAGGCAGTGTATGACTCACTGCAGTGCAAACCTACCACAAAATATTTCGAAACATTTTTTAAAATTAAGTTTGATTCTCAGGCATAAATATAACTTTAAGTACGTACGGATTGTTGTAAATGTATAAATATTATTGTTTTGGGATATATTATTTGTTAGTATCAGTATCCAATTATAATTTTGGTTTCCGTGATAAAAATTGGTCCTTAAGCACATTAGACTTCGTTAATTTCTGCAGTTAATGAAAAAAATTAAATATCATTGCTCACGTAACCAAATCTCACCTAATTAGAAATATTACAAATAAGTGCAGGAAACTCCAAAAAGGATAATAGTAAAGCACTGAATGCCAGCCGAGTTGGGGGGGGGGAGGGGTGACAATGCATTACATACGCCGGTGAACGAAATTCTTTCCGCTACTGCCTAACACGCACACACAAAAACTGATTGTAACGGGTTGAGGTTTTCATAGGTTCTGCACGTTAATTTAAACATTTTTGAAACGCCACTGTTGAAAAAATTACACTGAAAGTATTACCTTTAGTACTATATAATTATTGGAGATAAAACCAGAAAACGTAAGCTATTTATTTTGAGTAATTGTAAGGTAGTAAATGTACAATTTTCTGTGCCATTTACCAAAATGTGCATTTATAAAAGGTTGCACTTACAGTATGCACCTATAGTAAAATCTTTAAATGTATCACCGGAAGATGAAAGTTAAGGCTCAGCATCAGTCGCCATATTGGATTGTTTAATTTTTCACTTTTATGAAATTTCAGAGAAAAAAAATGTGAAACGTGCGATTACAGAGTGTATTCTATTTAGGTACCTTGCGCTACAGAGTAAATACCGCAGATGACATTTTAACGTAAGTTATATATAGGCCACAATTAATCCAGCAATATTTTATTTATTTATAATCTGCTGCACTGGTCGCTTGTATAGATCGTTCGGGATAAAGTGGGCAGTAAAAATTTAACCTTTGAAAAATATCAGCCGTTATTGCACATAATACATCTCCCGTTGTTAGCCGTTACACGTGGAATGATACGAGTTGGCTGAAAATATTACTTTAGCAGGTTTTGTTTTGAGAGCTTACGCTATCTCGAACCATCTATTCTGTAGCGCAAGGTAGATATAATTCACGCTACAATTGCAAATTTCACATTTCTTTTCCTCAGAGTAAAAAAAAAAAAAATGAAACGTATAATGATCCAATAATACGACTTAACAGAAATATGTTATTGTTTCAAACATGTTTAAATTTTTACAAGATATCGTTTGTTTTGTAGACATACATCGTGACAATATTATACTGTATTGAAGAATTTCTGGCCTTCATAGTTTTTTATAATGGCATGACAAAGTCCAAATTAGCGGGAAACCGATTATGCTTTAAAGGAAAACCAACTGACTTACCAAACTGAAAAATTCACACTGAGTAATTATGATGTAAACCACAAGGTCTCCTATATAAAAAAAATTAAAATGATTGTATTAATTTAAAATTAGTTGTAGTATTACACATCATTTTTTTTAAATACAAAAACTTTTAAAAATTCTTTTTTGTTATGTAGGGGATCCTTTGGCCTATAACATTGTTATTCAGACTGATTTTTTTTTTTTTCAGTTCGGTAAGAAAGTTGGTTTTCCTTTGAACCATAAAACCGTTTTAATTATGTAAATTTTGACTTTCATATGATGTTACTGTATGTCTACAAAACAAACCACGTCTCGTACAAATATAATAATTTTTAAAACGATAGCAATTTTCGGTCAAGCGCCCCTTAAATGTGTGATCAGCAGTGAGCAACGCGCCCTGTATGCAGGGAGAGGTCTCCGAGCCACTGGAATTACTCACCTGGTCGAGGCGGCGAAGACTGCAGGACCGAGCAGGCAGAAGTGACAGGGATTTATGGGGCGCGCGCGTCTCTGTTGTCCGGGCACCGGCCGATCCGTCAACCTCCTGGCTTTGACCTTGGGTCACCCAGGTTGTGCCCTTGCCCACCTCCCTCCCCCAACCCAACATCCTTGACCATCCTACTGACGGCACAGCAACACGCCACCACACTCCTTATCCACAGACTCCCCCCACCTCCTCCACTCCAGCTAAACACCCAACACTTCTGGCGCACCAGACAGACAGGTAGAACAACACGTCTGCCGTGGGCTTCAAAATACTCCAACCGAGCCACTTGAGGTAAAAACAGTCTTCTAGAGTACGTTCCGTGTGCTCTCTCGCACTTCCTTAATCATCCACACTTACTAGGCTGTGATGCTTTACTGCTGGCGATCAACGATAGTACAGATGATGGTCTTTCAGTGTTCGCCAGCAGTAACGGAAACATATCAGTACAGATGATCGGGAAAACTTGACTGTTTGCTGTGTCTCAACATACTTTCAGATTATGAAAAGATTACTGGCTGTGGCTGTCGCTTGTACGTGGAGCTGTTTCCCTATTTGAATGAGCCAATAGGAACTACACTTAATATTTGATACTTACAGCCACGATTTAGTCGCGAAAAGATTTTTGCAACATTTTGTTTCAGTGTCTCGCCTGCACCTTGGCAACTCTGCTCACGGCTATTGGCAGTGTGTTTTTGCTCAGACACGTCCCTCATTTTACTACACCGATAACAATGAGGCTATTGTGACACAATACGTCTGTGATTTGTCAGTAGAGCTTCAAAACGTGTGACAGTTAAAACTTCCAATCACTGGCCATGAAACAGAGTTGCGGATGTGAACATAAGGCATGGAAACCAAATGGTGCAAAAATCTTTTCGCCATAAAATCGTGGCTCTATTGATGCCTGTTACTGGTCTGCAGACAGCTACGTTGTGTCAGATGTATATTACCCAGTCATAAATGTCACTAGAAACTACGGTGTTTTCAAGGGTATGTTTACACAAAAGATTTTCGCGATATACCATCATCTCTACATATCAGTAGAGGTACGTCTATTTCGCGGATTAATCTGACAGCAGCCTAGACTTGTCAGTCCTATACACCCACTGGCCACAATCGATTTTCTATTGGCTTATAACTGTACAAGCAGGTAGCAAGCGATAGCACTTCGCATTATTTCCTTATTTACTACTGGCTTGCAGTAGTCAAACGCGTTTCGTAACATCCGCCAACAAGTCACAGACATGACAATGAAGTATATAGAATTGGCGTTCAACCTGAACTGGAATGTATCTGCGAAATTTACGTACCTCTACATATCAGTAATCTGTAATTATTTCGTCATTGTCAGTGATTTTAGAGTTTCGTGACGATTAGCAGCGATGAACACGCAAAAAAAAAAAAAAAACGTGAATACCAATTTAACCAGTACACACTGTTTCCTTACTTTCATGTAAACATAATTTTATTTAACAGAACTATCCAACAATGTGCTTCTGGAAAAAAAATTAAATTACATTTTAAAGTTTATTTTCAATGTCTGCTTAGAAAAACCCTTTTCGAGAAATACTTTTATGTATAGCAAATATATTTTGGTAGGTCACAACGATCATTTGAATGTCTTTAAACGTTTGTAGATTATATATTATTTGAATCTCGCGCCGATGTCCTTTTTCACTGTCACTACACGTGCTCCAGGGGAATCAGTCGTAACCTCGAACGAGGTGTCAGCCGAAAACAGCGTCAGTGATCATCAGAGGTCATCAGCAGTAACGGAACCATAGCTGACATCACTGAAATATCTGGCCAGTGCGAAATCAGCGAGTATCGAACCACTGCCCTAATTTACGATTGCCTACCTCTATGTTGAACTGCAATATTGTAGGTTAGAAATAATCATTCAATTACAAAATGTATAGGCGTTCACGACGTTCCCACGTACAAAAAGAAAACTCGTTTCAGAGAAGGTGTATAAAGTGCTTTCAATAGTCACGCCCGTTGGTAACGCTGCTCCCGTGTGAGATGTTTGAATATTTACTGCAATGGAACTTGATACTAAGAACGCATGGGCCTGTGATCATACACCATTGCTAGAGATGACAGATTATTGCCAGAAAACTTGACTGTTTGTTGGATTTCAAGACACGTTCGGCTTACTTTCTCTTGAACGTGGAGCTGTTGCCCTATTTCACTGAGTCAATAAGAATACCGCTATTGTAATATTTGATGCCTGTTGTTGGTCTGCACACAGCTACGCTGTGTCAGACGTATATCTCCCAAACATATATGTAAGAAACTACAGCGTTTTTAATCGTATGTTGGCCCAAATAATTTTCGCGATATACCATCATTTCTAACCATTGCTTATAATCTGTTACTAGAACCAGCTCTTTTCTTTACGATCAACTGTCTTGTTTTCATCTTGGCTTGTATATTAAATGTTTTTACAGATTTCAGCAACAAATCATATGCAATAGTTAAATAACTGAAAAATTCGCGTTTTCTTTTAGGCGCAAGCTATAATTCTATAGCAACTATAGGTCTGTATCACGTTCACAACTGGTCGTTGACTTACTTGACACTTCCTGGAAGTAGATGAGCAAATAATAAAACTGTAACTGAATACAGGCCCAATTCACTGTGTCAGTGAACAGCCAATGTACAGCTGCTGTCTCCACAATTTCACAAATATTCTTGGAGACTAGCCTACAGCTCAGTGAACCCGCGAATTTTTCCGGTTTGGATGAGAAGTATATACAATTAGTTTTATCCAAGTTGAGTAACAGTTTGTTAGATGAAAACCAAGAGTTTAATGTTAATATAGTATTGTTTACAAGTCATCTAGAGTTTTGCTTTTATTGGATCTGATTAAATGTTAGTATCATCTGCATAAGAGATGATGGGCACGTTAGGTAGTTGTAGATTCATATCGTTGACATACATTACAAAAAGAAGCGGTCCCAAGACACTGCCCTGTGGGACTCCTACATTTACAACTCTAATTTCAGACACAAAGGATTCTACAATATTTAACTCATTTTTTCTGTTAACTTGAACTAGCTGTCTTCTGTTAGTTAGATATGACTTTACCATGTTATTTACAGATCCCCTGATACCAAGATTATGAAGTTTTTCTAACAAGATTTGGTGATTGACTGTGTCAAATGCTTTCGACAGGTCAATAAACACACCAAGCATGTCCTATGACCTCTCTCTGCACTCTGTGACAAGTTCGACAAACTCACCAATAGCTGACTCTGTGCTCCTATCCTTCAACAAACCATGTTGAGGTAAATTTAGTAAATTGTTTTTGGATTGGTAGTTTAGTATTCTATTATTTAAGATAGATTAAAACATTTTTTAAAATGTGCTTAAGAGTGTAAATAGGCCTGCAGTTCTCAATTACTAAAGGATCTCCGTTTTTAAATAGAGGGATAACCTTGGCAATTTTCAAGTCATCAGGGAAGATACCGTTAATAAAAGAATAATTAATTATGTGTACTAAAGGAGTCAGAAATATATGACGACACTTCGTTATTTTTTTAACAGGAATTCCATCAACTCACGTGGAAGTCTTTGGGGTAAGTTTTTTAATACAATGTGAAAGTTCATCTACTGTAACAGGATGTAAATAAAGCTAATGTGTGGTGAGTCTGTATTTTAGCCTCAACTTTATTTGCAACATTACTGAAAAAATTGTTAGTATAATTGGCTGTTTTATGGACAGATTTTATTGGCTCCCCATTTTTATCAAGTAAATAAGGTAATTCCCTACTGCATTTATTCTTGCCATTTACTCTATTTATAATGTTCTATACCGTTTTAGTTTTATTGTTTGAGTTATTTATTTAATGTTCAACATGTTTTTGTTTGGCCAATTCAAGTACTCTTCTATATATTCTTTTGTAATTATTGTAATAATTCACAAAATCAAGTGAATTATCGTATTTGCTTTTACGATAGAGAATTTTAATATTTTTACTTGAGATTCTTATGTCTTTAGAAAGCCAAGCCTTACTTAATTTATCGTGGCCTGTAATTGGATAGAGTTTTTTTTTTATAAAATACTGCTCAAATTTCAAAGAGATTATATTCATGAATGTCCTAAATTTATTATTAACAGTGTCAGCATCAAACACACTGTTCACCCTTTAAGTCGCCATAAAATAATTCAAAGTTGCTGTAATCCCTTTTATAGATAAATGTCTTATCTGGTTTTATCTTACAGCAGTCAACTATCAATAACTGACCATAATGATCAGAAACTAGAAACTACCTGCTGCAAGTGAGTATTTGGGATATTATTACGAATTATTACATGGTCAATTATACACGAGCTAATTGGTGTAGCCCTAGTTACAATATCTGTTAGAAGAGTCATTCCATGCTGCTGGAGAGTAGCAAGGTACCCTCGAGAGTCATGAGTTATACTGGTATTTACAGTTATGTTAAAGTCACCACAAACAATCACCCTCTGCCTGATGTTAGCAATTCTGATAAGTAGTTCATCAGGATTACTTAAGGGCTTGTTCCTGAGTTTTTTTTTCAGACTGGTGCCAATAACTCAAATATTTTTTAACCAAAAGTTTGGAAAAAAATTGAGTCAATGTACAATCACACGATGCACAATACTGTGGACGCGTTTTTTTTTTAAATAATGTGCCATTCGCCAGCAAAAAAATAATTTCCTTCATTTTTGCTTATTTTCACGACGAAAAACGTGGTACTTTGGGTAATGAAATCTAAAAAAACCATTCAGTATAATTCTACAAAAAAATTCAGCTACAAATTATAGCATATAAGTGTCAAAACTGTGCAGGGAAATTTTGATATAAGTATTAGGTAGCAATAAAAAAATATTTTTCGAAATCACTGCAAAACTCCGTAACAAGGCCTTAAAAAGATATCCAAGGGAGTATTAGGGGATCTGTAAATACATATCACTAAATAAGCACATTTTGTATCATCAATTTCAACAGCAGCAATCTCATAAATTCTTTCCACAGTCTATCTTCATGATCTGTCCTCCTTTTAAATTGTAAACTTGTTTTAACGTAAATACAAACACCGCCACATTTAAGAGTGGGCCTGAATTAGTTCTGTAATTTATGAACAGCGGCTAAAATATTGAAAATGGTTTAATGAAGTATGTAAATAAAGTGTTCATTTTCAGGAAATGAAATAAAATTTATATTTACATTTAGCATATATTACAATACTTAAGATGTGACTTAGTTAGTGGTGGCGGATGAACAATGTACGTCGGCTTGCAGTGGAGACGTCAGCCTGGCAATGTTATTGTTGACGTTTGGCGGATGGATGCATAGCTGGTGTGAAAACAGATCCAAGCTGGAAGCAGTGCTTCCATAAAGTATCTAGTTACGGTACGGCGAGTATACCCTCGTAGGCCTTTGTAAACACCTTAGAAGGAAGTGGAGTAACCCGAGAAAACCTGCCAACCAACGGAAACTTTCGCCACATTTGGCACATGCGAAAATTGAAAACGAACATACCGGGAATATAACAAGGATCACAGTGGTAGAAGCGTATAGTTGCGTAAAGTAATTTTGTTACAGAGTACAAAATTTAAACGTTAAATCAAGCCATGCTCATATCTGAAAAGCCAGAATAATTTCTCAATGACTATTTCTTCAAATAAGGTACGATGTAAATATAACTGCATGCATATTGTTTTCTCGCATGAGTAAGGTAAAGTTATATGTTACGGCGTACTGCCAAATTGCATGTAAATGGGATATATATTAATTATAATTTCTTCTGCTTTAACGAAAATTATTTATTCAGTCCTAAACGAAAGCAGATATCTAAAACTGTATGCACAGTTTTTTTACAAACTATGTATACGATGATATGTTTTTTTTTCAAGACAAAACGCAGTGTGGTTTCAGCCAATTACGAAATTAAGGAAATTCTCATTAATTAACTGTTTGTACAAGTCTATATAATTTTTGTCAAGAAAATGTTAAAATTGCGTAGTAAAACAATTTTTAACAAAACTGTGCTACAATTATTCGATATCTACTCTCGTTTAGGAATAAAATATAACTATTGTGAAAACAATAACATTTTTGAATCATGGCCTTAAACTAGTAACTAGTTTGACAGAAACTAATATCTATGAGTAGAGACCCGAAAAATTCGCGTTTTCTTTTGGCCCCAAGCTATAATGACAGCAACTGTTAAGATCGTGCTACTTTCGCAATTGGTCCGTGACTTATTTGACACTTCCTGTAAGTCGCTTAGCCAATAGTACAGAAGCAACTAAATGCAGGCCCATATCACTGCGTCATAGAGCAGCCAGTGAGCAGATAATGTCTGCTTGAATACACACATGTTCTTGGAAGCTAGCCTACATGTCAGTGAACACGCGAAAGCGACGTGCAAATTTTGCGTATTAGGTGACACGCTAGAATTCATGGGACCTATACTCACTCGAAATGTCTTCCTGATATTATTGGCCCAGGCCTTTATACATTCGTGTGCTCACAGTGCAGGATTGTGGGCAGCGTACAGTTTACCCTATATTACTGTTTTACTAATTCCTTCAGGCACTCTCCACACAAACTGTCAGAAAACAGCGGAAGTCACATAATCACACGGCAGCTTAGAGTCCAATTTGCTCAGATAAGTAACGCGAAATTTGCAGGTTCCTGTATATAAGGAACACATCAGTGAAACCAAGATCAAGGTTATATTTGTTGCTTCTGGTTCGTGACACTGTATACGTGTGTGTGTATATATATACGCACACACATACACACACACATCCATGATGTCCAGAAACAAACTCCTAATGATCACACCACGCGAATCCTGGGCTAAATTGGAGACGGAAATTTTAGTGGCGAAACGTTGTCCTACGACATTTTATGTGCGCAATGTGGCAACAATGCACGGAAATAGTCCCATCTTGCGCTCCACGAACAGGTATTATTTCATGTATGTTAAGTCAAGAGAACATAGGATCATGTTTAGACTTCTCAAGATTTCAACCTGGACCAATAATACGCAGGTCAGAACAGCAGTAGTAAGATAAGTACGACATCTTGCGAGCGAAAGAGAAGAATATGTTCATTGCTATGTTGCCACGTTGTGAATATAAAATATCATCGTACAATATTTTGCCACTAACATTTTCGTCTCCATTTTAGTCCAGGATTCGCGTGGTGTGCTTATTGGGCGTTTGTTTCTAGACATCCTGTATATATATATATATATATATATATATATATATATATATATATATATATATA
>PNEQ01034692.1:20204-52487 GCA_003012365.1 Medauroidea extradentata | reverse complement strand
TGCGACAACCAGGGAGCTCAGAAGCTGGCTTGCAATCCAGTGTTTCACAACAGAACGAAGCACATAGATGTACGCCATCACTTCATCAGGGAAGCTGTTGAGAGTAAGAAGATCAAACTTTCATATGTGCCGACTGAGAAGATGGTTGCAGATGTGCTGACAAAAGGAGTGACTAGTGCTAAGCATTGTGTTTGTGTTGGTGGGTTGGGTGTGAAGCCTGTCAATTAAGGGAGTGTTAGAGTTGGTAGCAGTGTAATCGACTGTCTTTTTAGGGTTATCCCTTATGGTGTTGCTTTTTTGTTTCTTCCGGTATGAATGTGCTGCGTGAACGGCCGCGATGTTGTTCGTAACTGTGTATATAGTGAAACATCCACTTTTATAATTAACAGTCATATCTATTGTTTAGCGGTATTATTTTGATCGTAAGACGTTTGACTATTGATATAAATTTATATTTAAACTATCACTTGCTTTATTTTTCTGTTAAATGCAACGAGAGTCGCGCTATTCGCTCGAGAGAAGACACTCGGAATCTCGATTTTCTCATTTTTTGGGGACAAGGGTCGGTCATATCTACCGCTCAACAGTGTGACGTCTGGCTACTGATATCAATTTATGTTTACATTATTACGTTAATTAATTTCCCGCAAAACGCTACGAAAGTCGGGGCCTAGAGACATTTTGCAGAAAAAATGCAATTTTAAAATTTTCTGTTAAGGAAGGGGGAGGGGTGGTGGCAAAAATAAGCCGCTATCGAATTTACGAAGGTAGCGATTTTACGAATGCGATGAGAGGAACCGTGAGTATTCGTAAAATCGGGGGTCTAGTGTACGTACTAAATAGCTAAAGGGTCATTCCATGTCAAATCACACTATGTATGAAATAGCTAAAGGGTAATTTAATGTCAATTGACCCTACGTACTACATAGCTAAAGAGCAATTTCATGTCAATTCACCCAATAAGTTATTAAAATGTCATCCATCTACACAGATTTCTATGAAGTTTAATATTTTTGTGCCTTCAACAAAGTAAAATGGTAAATGTGATATAACACTTTTATGTTCCTCATAATTTTTTTGAAGGTCAAAGTTGTTAGTGTGTGCTTAATTTTGTCAAACATGAAACTCTTTTTATGGGGTGTAGAACTTTTTTTAAAAATTGTTTGTTTGGACTTATAGACTTTATGGACTTGATAGTGTTTGTGTATCAACAATGTGTATAGTGTATTGACTAAATTGCAAATTTTAAGCATGTGTAGTGTGCCCAGGGGTGCCAACGTATACATTTTTTTTGTGTTTGCTTGATACTGGGGCATTCCATGTCATTTCACACAACTGATGGCATCACCATCTCCAAACTCAATGACACTTAGTAAATTAGCAGTAAGCGTGCAAGAAAGTGCATTTACAAAGTCACAACTCCCAGTGAGTGATACTTTTTGTACAGCAGGGTTGCCAACTTGTGGAAAAAGTGGCATTTTTGCTGCACAAGGCCTTCTAAAATAATTCATAACTTCCTTTGTAATTATGCTAGAACCTTGATGTAGGTCTTAATGTAAAGCTGGAAAAGTGCATTGTAAGACAAAAAAAAGTTTCCCAACAATTAGCAAAGGTTTTGTTAAAGGTCATGTTCAGGTTACCTGTGACCTCGAAAAATTCGAAAAGTGTATTTGTGAAAATTTTGAAAAAAATATATGTTATGTAGTGTATTTTTGGCCACACTACCTACCCGCACAGCACAGCATTCACTGTATCACATTATACGGCCATGCTATTTTATTTTCCAAATTGAGTGGTTCAAAATTGCCATTCGCACTATATGTGAGGTCGCATTACATGCGGAAAAATACGGTATATTAATTCACTAACTTCCGGGCGTATAATATTTTTGAAGTGAGGCGACACTCTTCGAAGGAGCACCAGGCTTCCGGTAAGGGGGAAACTGGGTAGCGTCAGTCGGCGTGGAGATCACAAGCTGGACAGTTGTATTGGTCAGTCGTGCTGCTCGCCAGCAAAACACAGGGCCAGAATGCCAAATGAAAGTCTCGTTTTTCAAACTAGTTACAATGTAAGGACATTCGTAGCTCTTAAAACTTAATATGACTATAGAAATGCTGCTTTCTCTGAGTCTCGGAAACTGGAGTAGCCCATGAGACGAAACATCAAAGAAGAGAAATGTGTTGTCTCTTGTTTGTGGCGTGATCATGCTTAACTTTGCCAGTAAAACTGAACAAATTTGTGTACTTTATGTTTGTGTGTTAAAAGAAGTTTAACGAAATAAATCAGCGCCACCACTTGCAAATGCAGTGGATATTTTCTTGAATGCGGCTGCCCTTTTTCTTGTACTGAACCTCACGTCAGAACCCTAGTATCTCACTACGCAAGCTGTGGCTGGTCCCTCTTTGAGGGTGGTACCATCACAACATACACACACACACATATATATCACAAATACACACACACATATTATATATATATATATATATATTACAATTAAAACAAAAAGAGTTGTGCACAAGTACTCACAGGATGGTACTTGCAGATAGAAACACACAATCATAGGACGAACACATTTCTCCGCGGACGCGCAGTCACAACGTTTCGTCCTATGTGTGTATGTTTCTATCTGCAAGTACTATCCTGTGAGTACTTGTGCATAACTCTTTCTGTTTTAATTGTAATTAGTAGCCTAGCGGCCTTTCCCGCCATTGTCCTGTATATATATATATGTATATATATATATATATATATATATATATATATATATATATATATATATATATATATATATATATATATATATATATATATATATATATATATATATATATATATATATATATATATATATATAAACAGAGAGAGGTGGAGCAGTGGTAATACACTTGCATAACATTCAGGGACCGGGTTTAATCCCCGGCACCAGGCCATCCCAATCTTAGTTTTCTTAGGTTTTCCAAAATCACTGTATGTAAATCCCACAGTAATTTTCTTTAAAAAGACCATGATCGACTCCTAATTCCTCCTCCTGTGCACCTTAATGAAGGCCTTGTGCTTTCGGAGGGCACATAAACTGACGAAAAAATTTAAATTTATAGTTTACACTAATAATACCAAAATGCACTAAACACATCAAGCCCATTTAATCGGGATTTCTGTAATTTGAAAGCAGATTTTAATGGCAATGTTAAACATTTCCAAAATAGAACTAATTTTTAAGCACAAACATTTAAATACATACTGTATATAGTTTGACAATATCAACCAACACTTTGTAAACACAGTAGAATCCCGTTTTAAGGAGGTGTTATAGTTCCGGGTTTGGTCCTCGTTATAGCAGAGTTCTCACTATTACCGAATTGGACCACTTTTGACCCCCGAAACCCAAAAAATGCCCAAAATCACATAAAGATTTTGTTTAAACATAATCAACCAGAAACATCTTGTTATAATAAAAATAATATATTATTTAAAGCAGGTATGGCTTGTGCTTTTCATGACATCGAAATAGTACATTGATCACGTCGAAACAAACAAAAACCTGACAGTGCAGCTTGGTCGACGACAGCTGCCTCGCACAGTTACATCAAACCAAGTAATAACAGCTAGTCACTGAAAATGATGAGTTGTTAGTAAACAAAACAAGGGATTAATGAGTTCAATTATTAGTGCACAAACTGCGATGAATATTTTGCCTAGAATAAGACAGTGCCACATTTTACACAAAATTTATTTATTAAATGTTGCAGAGATTAATATTATTTGCTGAAATAAACAATTTTTGTGATATTAATTTTGAAAATGCATGTTGTGAGGCTAACTCAAACAGCTGAATGTTAAGAAAACATTACGAAAGTCTGTGAGAAATACTTTCGCTGATAAAACTTAATGTTAACATACGTTACACCACAGTGAAATGAAAGTGGGAATCAACGATTTTTAAAACAAGAAATTTTCAAACACCTCACAATTCAAACTAAAGTGGTGAGATTCTCAAGCGAAACAAAATCTTACTAAGCGGAAGCCACAATTTTGATGTAAAATTTATACCACAAACACTCAAAATACCCACGCTCTCTTATTTTTATAAACTCTTGGGAAAATATTATCCTCGTGAAATGTAAGTACATACAATCACTGTCTTTGTTCTACGCAGTGATAGGTAATTATGTCGTTTTAAATGGTGGTGAGTCTAGATAATGTCTGAGCTTCGTATCTAGTTAGTTCAAAATGACATTGCTATTGAGTCGGTACAGCCACTTGTGCCACTTTTAACCAGAGTTGTTTACTTCCGACGCTGCATGCTTGCCAAGCAGATGGGTCTACTGATAGCTGGGATATTTTTTTGTCCTCCGACGCATGGCTTTGTCAAAAAAAATTTTAAGAAAGGCAGGTGCATGGTTTTGTATTTCTCTATTGCTTTTTTTTTATTGCCGGCAAGACAATTTTTTATTGAAAATTTTTGCGATTTTTTGTTGGTTCCTCAAAAAGACCTCGTTATAAGAGAGTTCTCGCTATTACGGGATTCTACTGTACTCAAATTGAAATAGTAATCGTAAAGTTTTACAATTGATTAATCAACACCCAATACATTCAAATAACATTTCAACAATAATTATATATATACGTTACTAATATTCCAGCAAGTCCTTTTAGTAAGTTATTTGGGTTTACAACAGTCCATCCAAAAATTTAATGCTAAATATTTACGAAATAAAATTTTCTGGCATAGGTTTATCACCTTGTCATAGAGGTTCCGGCTTCCTTTTTCTCCTGCACTACCCTCATCCTCAGAATCAGTCTCCACAGCTTGGGGAGTCTCCTCCTCCTTCAGGAACAGCTCCAGCAGACGAGAAAATGCCACACCACTCAGTATGCACACCACAGGTGTCAGGGTCAACATCAGGCGCACCATCACACCCGCAAAGTATACAGCACTCAGTGCATACAACACCACTGTAAAAACATGAGCTTTGTTTGTCACATCAAATAAGTAGTCCATTAGTATGACCTGGGAAATTCATGTTACAGATTAAATTACAAGTGGTTTTACACATATATGATTACCTTCAGCTGGCAGATTTGATGCCTGCCCCACAGAACATCTATGATCAATAGCAGAAGTTCAGTTGATAGAATGAGTAGAATGACAATATGTCACATAGCAGTCATTCAAGTTAACAATCACATAAAGGGCATCAACTATCTGAGACCACAGCCAGCTCAGATGTGTACAGGAAAATGTAATTTAGTTTCTGAACAAAATACAGTTAGAATTTTGCAAGCCTCAATCCATTACATTTACTATCTATCTGCACATTCCATTTCTGCTGAAAAGCACTGAGATCACTGAAGGTCCATCAGTGTTCATCAGCATTAATGGAACCATATCAGTAACCTGCAAATATTTTGTCTCCTTTAGTGATTTGCTATTTTCGGAACAACTGGCAGTGATGGACATGTACATTAACTGATCTGCTACGACCAAAATCTAACCTTCAATAATAAGTGCTTGCGTCAATGCTTTTTAACACCTTAAAATCTGCAGTAATTGACTGTGGAATATTATGAAATAATGAACTATGATCGTGAACATCATACATAAATATAGTGTAAAACATTGTATGTACTAGTTTTATTCTACACTGACAAAATTTATTCTTGAATAAAATATGTATTTCTGCACATGGTTCCTGAAAATACTTTACATTCTCTCTATAAGCAGTAATACTCACTATACTAAATTTTAAGTTTTCAAACAATTTCTCTACAGGGGCCAAAATCCATTATTTATATGGTTTCTAAAAATTTTTGATAGTTCAAAGAAGAGAAAGAGAAGAACAACACTCAATGTTTGATGTTATTTTCCATCCTTGATAGCAGTTACTGTATTTTATTTGAATGGCACGGTAACTTTGGTACGAGTTTGTCGAGGCGTTTGGGATTGATGTGCGCGGGCATGAAGGAACTTTCTTATTTGTAACTCTTGCAAATGGTCTGGATTGCAATAATTTGTTTTAGTAGCCCACCGGCGGAACATGTACCTTTGTCAGTAATGCCAAGTAATTTTGTGCTTTAGTAAATGTGTCATTCATATGAAATCTGACTATTTAATTTCCGTGCTCTTGCACGCCTTCGTAACCCACAATATACCCCGAGATGAAAGATCTCCCTCTGCCGCACGTGATGCCATGGTAGTTTGAAGAGACAGCATGAAAAACAGTTTTTCGTTGGTAGTTTAGGGCTTACATACCACAACATAAATTTGCGCCGATACGTGGGACCTCAATGGGAAACGTAATACCGTGGAGAGGCATGTAAGGAGAAAAGTGAGCATCGGAACAGCACGGAACTGCGTGACCAACACGCGCAGACCTAGCTCGCAGCCAAGAGGCCGTCAGCCGCCACCCGTAGAGCACTGGTGGCCTTGCCATAAGGACAGGTATTCACGTCTTTCGAGGATTGCAGTTTTCTGTGAACCCAACAGGCCAACGCCATCCCGCTTACCTGAGGATATGTGGTAGTGTACGATCGTCCAGTGCAAGGTAAGCCGGGCAGATGACCGGGCAACAGAAGGGTTTTGTGTTGTGTACCCTATATTATTGTTTTGATGTTGTTGTGATCAGTAACATGATGAGCATAGTGATTCAGTATCCTTGAGTACACAATATTTTTCTTGTGGTTTCATTGCGAACCTGTAGTTCCAGTGCACGTGAAATTTCATTTGTTTCATGGTAGCATGTACAGACGTCGTAGCGTGCAGTTTGAAGTGTGTAATGCGTAGTAGAATCGCTGTAATTTAATGATTCCCTTTGTGTGTTTGCCTGCAGTTAGTCAGGTCACCAATTTTTTTTCCTAGCTATTGTTTAATAAGTTTGTAGTCAGTCATGAGTAATCAGGGCGAGAATGACCTATTGGTCAGGGAGCAGGTTATCTTGTCGGAGATACGTATCGATGCGTCAAATTATAGCAATCCAACCAGTACGTTGTCGCTAAATGACTGTCTGTACAGTCCCGGGGGACTAAACGAAAGCAAGGTGCTAACAAGCGCGTTGCAGTTGACACCAAGGACGTAAAGTATTCAGGTTGTCACGCGCATAATTCACGCAGAAGCGTGGGAAATGATGCAGGAACTACGACGGGAGGCTCAGGAGCTTAACCGAGAGACATGTGAGCAAAGCAGGCAAATAGAGAAAAAGGTAGCCACAGAAGTAGCTAACGCAGCTCGAGAGAAGACGAGGCGAGATTGGGAGGAATTACTTAGAAAGATGCTAGAGGATTTTGAGCGGGACAGTGTGCAGGAGAGAGAAGCACAGAAAGAGGAGATGGACACATTTAGGAGTACAATGAAGTCAGTAGGTCTAAGACAGAGCAACTTGGAAGGGCAGGTGGACAGTCTTGCTTTTGAGGTAGTCAACCAGAAAGCACAGTTGGAACGCTTTTGGACCGCACCGCAACGCTTGAGAATAGTGTGGCAGAATGCAACATAGAGGTTTTGCACCAGGTGCAGACAATTAACGACCTCAGGTCAGAGGTACAAGAGACGAGACAGGAAAACAAACTCAGAATGAGAGAGGTGTGTACTACTCATAAGGGGCAGTTAGAGTCGAGTTTGGGAATGTTTGAGGCTAAGGTAGACACTCATAAAAAGGCAGATTATTGACTTGCAGAAACACAGGAGTTTTGCTGTTGGCGGGGAAAGTGTAGACATGCACGTTTTGCGCCTTGAACAGGTGTACCGGGAGTGTGACATTCCTTAGTTTGTTGGTTACAAGGGCGAGCACCTTAAGAAGCATTTGAACGCACTTAAAGAATTTCTTGAAATCTATGAGTGTAGTGAGTCAGAGTGTTGCATTGTTGCAAGGAAGTCTGTAGTGGGTAAGTGCCAGAACTGGCTCAAACTACGAGAAGGGAGCATTACGTGTTTTGGTGACTTTGAGAGTGAGTTTTTGCAGGAATATTGTGATGCAACGCATACAGGGCAGTGACCGCGCGGACATACAGGGGGGAATGAGGTGAGTTGGAGGCGCACCTTAGCCATGTTGTAAAGCGTTCTAAATATTACGACCACCTGCTAAATGAGGAAGACGTGATAATGTTGGTATACTCTCAAACTCCTTGAGAACACAGAGGATGTTAGTTGGCAAATAAATTGGTACAGTGGAGCAGCTTCGGAGGATATTAAAGGAGATAGATTGCATCGGGGAGGTGAGAGATGGTATACTGGACTACGATGCGCATGCAACTGAGCCAGCGGAAAACATTCGCAACCCACAACACAACGGGCGTTGGTATCCTCGTCATGACAGGGGGCGAGGTTACATCAAAGGTGGCAGATACCGTCCGCATGATGAAAATGCAGGCAGGAGTTTTGCGTTTCGCCTTTCGGTTTAACTAACAGTGTTGGAGAATTTTGCCGTGCAGTAGATGCTTCGCTAGGACCGGAAGTTGAGTCAGTAGTCAGGGCCTATGTGGACGACCTCTGTATTGTCAGTGAGACTTTTTCTGAACATCTGGAATATTTGGTTATGTTGTTTGAGAAATTGAGAGTGGTAAATTTGAGGCTCAAGCTGAGTAAATCGAAATTTTTGAAGGAAGAAGTGAAGTTCCTTGGTTTTGTTTTTAACTCACTAGGTATTCGGCCAGATCCTGAAAAGGAAGCTTTAATTCAAAATTTTCCTGCACCATGCAACAATAAGGAGCTGAGAAGTTTTCTGGGCGTTTGTAACTTTTATCGCCACTTTACAGAGCAGTTTTCTGAGGTAATTGTACCACTGTCAAAGTTGTTAAAGAAAGGATCTGGGACAGTGAATGTCAGGACAGTTTTGAAGCTGCCAAGTCTTTGTTTACTGACACTTGTATGGTATACCATCCTGATTTTGGAAGCACTTTTTTCATTAGTGCTGATGCCTCAGGTTATGGGCTAGGAGTCAAGCTATTTCAGTATGATCCCGATGGTAAGGAGAGGTTGCTTGCTTTCATGAGTAGGTCTCTTGCAGGGGCAGAGTGTGTTTACCCTGTCATGGAGCGTGAGTGTTTGGCAGTTGTGTGGGGATTGAAGAAGTTCCAGAACATCGCACTGGGTCACAAGATTGTGGTGCTGTCGGATCATCATAGCCTGGCATTTTTGAAGTCATGTCGGTTAATGGGCAGTAGGCTCATAAGGTGGTGTTTGGTTTTGCAAGAGTATGATGTTGAAATTAAGTAAGTTTCTGGTAAGAGTAACTATGACACAGATTTGCTGAGTCGGGTGACTTGTGAAGGGAACAATGTAATCCTGGAAGAGAAGCACAGGACAGGGCCTGTCATGGCTAAGACTAGTGTTGAACAGGATCAGGTTTTAATTAATAAGTTTAGCAGTATTGCAGCAGGACAGAGAGGTAACAAGGATTTGAGTAAGGTAATACGGATCCTGGAGGGTCAGGATAAGGATTTGGCTGATCCAATTGTAGCGAAGGTTCTTAACTGGTACTGTCTTAGTAATGGGATCCTGTATAGGAAGGTGAATTTAGAGTCCAGCAGTAGGCAAGTGTGTGTTCCTAGGGAGTGGGCCAGAGATTTGATTTCACACATGCATAAGTCCACAGGACACTTTGGGGAGAAGAAGAAATTTTGGTTGCTGCATCAGAGTTAGCACTAGAGTAACATGGCTAAACTGGTTAGACAGGTGATTGGCTGTTGTGAAGTAAGCCAGAAGGCAAAGTTTCCTAATAGGTGCTGGGAGGGGCCCTGGCACACTATTATTCTGGAGAAACCTATGGAGCTCCTCAGTGTGGATCTGTATGGCCCGATGCCTAGTTCCAGGGGTGGAGTAAAGTACCTTTTTGTCGTTCTGGATGTATTTACCAAGTTTGTCATCTGTTACACCATCAAAAAGGCAACTGCAATCATGTGTGTTAACAAGTTGTTGGAAGTGTATTTTCCACAGTACGGTAGGCCTGAGAGGATTCTCAGTGATCAAGGAACACGATTTACGGCTGACGTGTGGGAGTGAGAATTGTTATGGCTAGGCATCGATGTGATCAATTCTTCCGTTAAGCATCCACAGGGCAACCCAGTGGAGAGGTGTGTGCGAGAAACTGGCCGTCTTCTTTGCACCTATTGTCATGAGAGACACAGTGGTTGAGTGGACACTGTTCCACTTCTTAACACTATCTTTAACCTTCACATTCATAGTGGAACAGGGTTTTCTCCATTTAAGTTAGTCACTGGAAGTGTGGTGCGTGATGCTCTTGCTGCAAGATTGAAATTTCAGCCGGAAATGTCGTTGACACAGGAGAAGTTGGCAGCTGTGAGGTCCAAGCTGGAAATAAAGGCTGAAAGGAGAGGCAAGCGCCAGGGTGTAGTGCATAATCATTTCCATGTGGGTGACAAGGTCCTTCTGAGGGTTGCAGATCACAGCCAATTTCAAAGCAAGGAAACTAAAAAGACTTTACTTCTTTTCGACGGTCCTTTTATTATTCTTAAGAAAGCTAGTCCAAATTCTTGGCAGCTAGGCTACATAACACAGAAAGGAGGTGTGAAGGGCACAATTCTTATCTTCTGAAACCCTTCAAAGAATTATGATTGCCATCCTCGTGTGATATGACATTTCCCAGGTGGTCGTGTGTCTTTGGGATGTGTGCTGTCATCTTCCTTAGTATTTTGTAATGTTAGTTAATTTTTGTAAGGGCAAAGTAATTTATTTCTCTCTCTATTTAGGGTGAATTGTAGGTAGAAGTTGGTGCATCAGGTGCACCTCAGGTAGTATCATGTCATTACAAGCTGATTATTGATGACTGATATTGGTGATTGTTAAATAATGATTGAGATGTTGTATTGGTATTTAAGTAATGTTTTTTTATATGAGTAATTTGTAAGTCTTGAACTTTAGCCACTATTTGGTGACTAGTTGATTAATGCCATTTCCTACACCATTAGCCATTGTTTGCACGTGCCACGATTTAAAATTAATAAGTAATGTACATGACTAGGTTGTGCATTTAAGGTTATGTAATAATTTGGTTGCTGTTTATCTCTTTCTTTAAGTATGTTACCTGTCAGTTTTTTTTTTTTGTAAGAATTGCTCCACACTCTATCATAGCCTTAGCGACTTGGACTGGCAAGTGGAGGATACCAGTAAGCCGTTGTTGAAGTTGTTTGATTTTGATAGATTTTGGTTGTCTAAGTGTTGCCAGTTGTTGGCAGGTACCCAGTTTCATGTAGATTCAGGTAGAGTTCTGTTCCCTGGTATTTATACCAGATGGATTGGCCCATACAAGACAAGGTGCAGAGCTGCACAAGTGGACTGGCAATGGTCAGCGTGTTATTGTTGAGTTTTCTTTTGAGCCAGTTTAAGGTTGAGTAAAAATTTGTTACACTTTGTTTTAAGCAAATTTTCCTGGGGGAGTTGTATAGTGACCTGGCCTTACAAGCCATGTGTTTTCCCTATTTTTTCCTTTTCAATTTTGATCCTTGCTCGACGCCAGTGTTAGTCTAACACCAACAACAATGCCGGCCCCCGTATAATAATCCCCAACTCACTAAGGCAGCAACCAGTCACTAGGTTTAATTTGATAATGTGTGCAGTGTGCAGTGAAGTTAGTACCACATTTCATAAGTTGCCCGGTCAAAGTGGTGAGCCTGTCCGGCTTTCCGAGTGCAAGTGCATCGTTTGTTCGCCGTGATTTCATCATTTTAACTAAATAGTTTCTTTATTCGTCACATTTTCAATTTTGTATACTGTTTGACCTTTGAGGATGGCCTCAGGTGTGTAACAGGTTGATGCCTGAGGAGCACGTGAGGTTGGACAAAGAGCCTTGAATTCTGGGAACTGCCCGTTACAAAGTTTCAGGCGATGTCCGCAATGTATCACTTTGCCAGTGGCGCCTTTAGTATATTGTATAGTTTTATTTCAACATGTTTTTTTGTAAAGTAATATAGAAATTTATGTATTAAGTATACATTGCCAGGAGTCGTTCATTTTGAATTGACGGTTCTGAGCAGCCCGTGAGGAGCATAGTAATTAAAAGAGCTCCGAAGGGATATGTGCTCTGGGTTGGAGGCTATGGCACCGCTGGTCAACCGCGCATGCCCTGGGCTCTCTCCAGTTCTGCTTGACCCGCTGTAAGATGAAGACGTGTCGGGACTGCGCTTCCGAGATAAGGGGTTCACTCATGAGGCTGGGTGGACTACGTATTGGTGAGGGCCATGTGCTTAAGTTGAATTAGCTTAGTTTCTTATTTCATCTGTATCTATTCACTGCTTGATAGCAGTTACGGTACATATTTTATTTGAGTGGCGCTGTAACTTTGGTACGAGATTGTCGAGGCGTTTGGTAGTGATGTGCGCAGGCATAAAGGAACTCTTTTATTTTTAACTCTACAAAAGGCTGAATAGCAATAATTTGTTTAAGTAGCCCACCGGCAAAACATGTTTGTTTGTCTGTAATGCTAAATAATTTTGCGCCTTAGTAAATGTGCCATTCATATGAAATCTGGCTATTTAATTTCTGTGCTCTTGTTGCACGCCTTCGTAACCCACAATATACCCTGAGATGAGAGTTCTCGCTCTGCTGCACGTGATGCTGTGGTAGTTTGAAAAGACAGAATGAAAAACAGTTTTTCTTTGTTAGTTTGGGGCTTAAGTACCACTACAGCGTCCAACCTAACAGCCACACATCCACAGCTAGCTCAGCGTCAAAGGGTTTCATAAAACATAAAATCAGCATTGGTTCGGACAATGCAGTGAGGAATAAAGATGGCAGAACTCTTAGTAGTAAATTTGGGGTTTGTTAGTGATGCAACATTTCAGACTTATTACACCAACTTCGAAAATGACTGCTTGGGACACAATTCGAGCAAACCACAAACAAACCTTTCACATGTTTTAAGTTGACAAACTGTGAACAATGATAACTCCCATTCTTGCGAACGACCAAAACAAACTTCGAAACTGCTACACATACGTTCTTCCCTGCCTACATCTCGGCAATGAGTTACTACTCTGCAACTGCTAAACATACGTCCACTTCTCCCAACTAAAATACAAGTCAATACTCTTGAGACCGCTAAACACACATCTGTCTCGGCTACATCTCGCTAACGAATCTCCTAACTTTGTAGACAAAACTTCCGGCGTCGCCCGTCAGTGGCCATTACTGATAGTGGAAGAGCGGGGGTATGCTACAAGGCAGAGATAGACTAGAGGGGAAAGAACTTGCTGGGGAAAGGATAGGCCTGGGGAAAGGATAGGCCTGGGGAAAGGATAGGCCGGGGGAAAGATACGCAGGAGTGGAGGGGATGGAGGGGGTTATGCTATAAGATAGTGGAAGGGCAGGGGTAGTACAGGGCAGAGATAGGCTAGTACAAGCGTAGGTTACAGGAGAGGCAGCAGACATCCAATCACATCACTTCCTCCTCGTGGCGCTTAGGCAAACTTGTACCAAAAGTGTCCATTCCCATCACGTCCCCTCTCCACTCCTAGGGCAGGGCTTAAGCCCTCAGCCAATCACTGACCTCATGGCACTTAGGTGCTGCTCGTACCAAAAGACCCCAACAACCAATCCCAGCCAAGACCAAGCCCCCTAATGGCCCTCTAGGCCAATAGCAGCACGCGGGGGAGGGAGGTCAAAGCTATTCAAATGTACTTATGCCAGTTTTGTTCTCAGTTGGGCAAAACCCGCATGCGGTCCCTACGGCATTATAGGAATGAATCAAAAATATAAAGTTCTTTGAAATTAACACAAAATTTTAAAGTGGTGAAATTTGTAATCAATTCTAAGTGTTTACAGTTTAGTTTTTATACAAATTATATATATTTATAATTAGTAATAATTTTGTTACTAAGTGAAAGAAACATTAAATTCAAAATTTACAGAGCCAATCATAAACAGTCATTCATTCTAAAATTGGTTGCGATCAAATACGGCTCTAACCTCTTAAAGCTCGTCTTTACAGGCCAGTCTTGCACTAAACTACAAGTTTTCTTGGAAAGTGTAAATTTAACTAGGTGCTTCTATCTTCACACTCCAAGCTTTAGAAGTGAATATATAATTTTGTTCATTACAATTTATAGATAATTTTAGCAAAACACATATTGGAAAATGACCAAAAGCCAAATAGAATAACTTAGATTGTACCTCAATCATATTAACTTTATCAGGAAACTGTTTAAATCACAACAAGAATTAAATGATCTTTAATTTACCATATTAATGTTACTGTACTTATTTTAAGTAAAAAAAATTCACAGTCACTGAACATTAATTACTTTAAATGATAACTCCTTAACTGCGACATTAGACTACAGTAAAACTTCACTACAACAAACTCCGAGGGACCCAAATCGCCATTTGTTTGTTATAATGAAGTTCTTTATACTGAAATCAAAATTCAGGTTAATCATTTGTTTCCTCAACAAACTATAAAATCAAACAAATGCATTTTTTAACAGCGCACAATTCTCATTTCAGAAACAAAAACCAATATTTAATTTTTGTTCAACTATGTACAAACATTGTGGAAGGGCAATTGGAAGTCAAACTATGTTGACAAACTTGACAACTTTGGTCACCAACTAGTAATGCACAACTGACCATAAGGTAATTTGCTAGCAGAACTGTCAAAAAGTGCACTCGTTTGTGAGATAAACTATACTGTTATTCTGGTATTCTAAAGATGCAAGTCATGTTTATTGTAGGCTGTATTTGACAAAGACGGGTTGACATCTGTGGGACATTACGTAGCATCAGGTTCTTGGTGTGCAAGCATGGTTCTTTACATAGCATTATAACCTCACTTGTTGCTAGCCTAGATCATCACTTAACCACAGTGTAGCACTTGTCCTAAAAGTCTGTACATAAAACTCGTGACTACCACAGAAAATAACTAACATCTACAGTATGAGAATACCAGTTGAATTGTTTTTCTTTTCATATCATCCGTCAATGCTTAAATTTTATACAGTATATTGCACAAGAGATGTTCTTTATAGAGAATATTTAATAAATTAACAGTTAATTGTACACAAAAAATTCATACTACTGAAAGTTATTTACATGTAAAAGTATTGGGCTTTGTTGGGACCAAACAGTTGGTTCTTTGTAGTGAAGTGTTCTTAATACTGAAGTTTGTTGAAGTGGTGGTTTACTGTAGTTGTACACAAAATACTGCTTAGCTGCGACATTCGACTTTAGTCGAACACCGAATTAAATGACTCTGTAAACACTATGTATGTGGTTTTCTCACTTAAAATTAACCAAAAATAAAAAAAATAATTTTTTTTTACACTTTCTTGGCATAGTTAAACATTTTATCCCGTAACTAAACAGATAATAATTATCAACGGATCTGCTTTCTTTTAACAAATAAAATTACAACTTGTGCTTACAAAAACCTCTCAGATACCATTATTGGAAAGACCAACAGGCCAACATTAAAATGGCAACAAAATATATTAAACACATGTATTGTACATGATGTACACATGAAAATAAATCTACGGCTACCCCTGGGACACACTACAGCATCAATTGTTTATCTAATAACGAAAAGTGTATTTCTGATAAATTTTTGTCCGCAATTTTTATTAGGTAAGTATATACTGCAGATCATGAGATGTGTCCCCCCGCCAAATGTGTGTATTTCATTATGTATAAAATTAGTAGGTAGCCGTCCTAAACGAATCTAACCTCCACAGTCTAGTACAGTCCTTTATAAATTTTAAACATACGACAATCGGTTCTTCGGTACCTCGGTTCTGTCGGTTCTTAAAATAATCGAACTGGCACGGACAAAATTTATAACCCCTTAATCTTTGGTTCTCAATTTTCGTTATTTCGACTAGGTATCAAACATCACATTCATATTTTACTGAACTGTTACATTTACCTACCGCCACAAAATATAACACCTACACGAATAGACAAATTTGAAATAAATTGACGCATTTCACTTCCGCTCATTAGATTTCTATTTACGTTCAACCGCAGATTTGCTTTCCCCTTTTGTAACACAGAGTTAGGAAGTTTTCACGTACCTTGAACCACTTGATTGCGCACTTTGTTTGCATTTTAACCTTCAGTATACTTTATCTCATGTTTGTATTACATTAATGTCTTTTGTAAACAAACCAAGGCCATGCGCCGCTACTACCAAATGTTTGTAACCTTCTCATATTTAGATTTGTCATTTAACACATTTATATATTGTAAACCTTTTATGCATTCTAATAATTTATTTTGGCATAAATTGTTTAGTGTTTAACCTTTTTTACAGCATCACGTCACGTGGAGTAATTTAGAGTTTTCCATTTTGTCTCGTGCACCCATGCGGCGACATTTCACGCAGTGTAGTTGGCCTCCCTGTCTAGAGCACGCCTTGCTCCTCAAGTCCCGTTAGCATCACCCTCTCGGGGCCACCCACTCTGCTTGACTCCCTAAAGATTCGGGTATAAAAGGGGGGACTTCAGCCTTGCCTAGTCAGTTGTCCGGGGATCAGCCTAACAACCGAGTCTCCATGGCACTCCCCTCCCTGAGCGGTTGATATTCGTGAGGTGCCGCTCACTCCCTACCGATCTGTTGGTTGACGTCCGCAAGGTGCCAAAAATTACCCTTACCTGAAACCTACCTTCCTACCGTACACACTGGGGTTCATGTCCGCGAGGTGCCCCAGTCCCAAACAAAGCAGTCAGTTGCAGAGGGTTGATGTCCGTGAGGTGCCCTCTGTGAACCCTTCCTAAAATCCAACTGTCGACAGATTCCTTGTACCACACCCAAACTCTTGCACTTTTCCTACCTTGAGTATCAAGTAGTGCTCGGTGGCGAACGCCGCTAGCCTGACCCATGCGCACCATATTTGTTCCAGTTCTATGCGCTCGTATTCCGGAAGTAGTTGTACTGGAAAGTTAGTTATCCGAGAGTAGTTCCGCACAACCACGTGAGAGCGAAGCCCAGTATAAAGTATCAATGAGAACAGTACGACTTCTAAGTCAATCAGTAACAATCTGTGAAAGCTACTTAGAGTTCAAGGATTTTTGAAAGTGTGTACAGTAAAGGGAAACAGTGTACCGTAATGGCCTGAATATAAGACGATACTCTTTCCAAAAGAAATAATTTGTAAATACGGGGGTCGTCTTATAATCGTAGCCTACAATTTCGAGGTTACATTCTTGACATGTGCATGTAAAGAAAAATACCTATGTACTGTAAAACGATTAGTATTTCACAGCATTAAAAAAATACAAAAAGTGTTTTATGTACCACTTTCACGTAAAACAAATAAGATAGCCGATAAAAGTTATTCACGTTTCATTGCAGTAACGTAAACATGCAGTATTTATTTCTATTGTTATGTTGACGTCATGGATATGCAACTACACAGAAGTAATATCTGTGAACGCTAAAAGCACCATCTTGTCGCTAGTTCTAGTAAGCGCCACGTGCATTACAGCGCTGTTGTATCGATCTTGTCACTAGTTCTGGTTAGCACCACGCACATCTCAGCACTGTCGCAACCATTTTGTAGCATTTTATTACGCAAATGTTCGTCGCTAGTTTCATCTTTGGTAGAATTGGTCTTTGTTTAGTATTTTAGTAAACATACATGTATAGGCCGTGTTCTGTTACTGCTGATTTCACTGATTCAGTAATCTCAGTAACGTCAGCAGCAGTTCTGAAACTGCTGAAATCACTACCAGTGGTTTTCGCGGGCTTTTGTGTAAGCACCCTGTGTGAGGCTAGGTGACTACTGAGATTACTAGAGCTGCAGAGGTTCTGTAATGTCAGTGAAATAAGTGATGGCAGGAGTTTTAAAAATGAGTGTAGAACTTATCGATGTTACGAAGGTTGGGTGACATAATTACAGGATTTTTGTGACTGTGGGACATGCACAACAATCTAACTAAAGTAATACAAGGTCAATGTAACTATATGTATGTGTATATAAATATATATACTTATTAATAGAAGAGGTTAGAATGACCATGCACTCGTAAGCTACCAGTGCTTTTGGGTAGAATACGATTTAGTAAATTGTGTTTCAAGTCAAATTGGTTCTCTTATGTCAGTTGATTCAATTTATTGTTTATATTTAACACCTCTGTTAGTACTGTATTGCCGATTTTTCCGAAACTATTGATTCTCACTGAAACAAACACAATTTCCAATAACACTGAAACTGTTCAGATACTGCTGGCAGTAAACTCAGTAACCTCAGTGATTTCAGCAGAAACGGAAAGTGGCCCGCCTAGGTCTTACAAATTGTTATAAATAACACTGGACCATGATAAAGTTGAAAGCGTGGTACAATGACACAACAAATAAGTGAAGGAGAGATATGCAGTTACGAAGCGAGTTTTAAAGATACGGTAGCAAAATACGCTGCAACAACAAATAACTATGTAGTCGTGAGACGGTACAACATGATCAAAGCAAACGTTCGCCGTTGGCGGAAAGACCTTTCAAAATTACAAAACACTGCAACGGAACGCGACAAGTATTTTGAGGCCCTGCAAAAGACATGATGAACTTGAAAAACCAATTTCTAAAGATTGCAAAATAATGGGGCACAAGAAATGTTGGATTTAAAATGCATTAGATGGAAGCGAGGACGATCTTTATTTTTATATTTATATAAATATTTTTTTTTTTTTCGTTTTCTGTCAACATTTAATAAAATTATACGAAAGTACTGAAGATAAAAAGATTTTACTGCAACAGGAGGTAAGGGTAGTCTTATATTAATGTCCAGTTAATTTTTATATTCTGGTATTTGTAAAAGGAAGGGTCATCTTATTTTTGAGGCCGTCTCATATTCGGGCCAATACGGTAAATAATTACTAGTAAATGAACTCGTGTAAATCAATGTAAATTCAGTGACTTAGTAAAGGATTCGTGTACCATCAAACCTGTGTATATTGTTGGATACAATATAGTAATTGAACTTATCTTTTATTTCATGTCCCAACCCAAGAATCATTGTGTAATCAGTCGTGAGGAAGCTAAAAGGCAAGCAGTCTTTTTAAGATACTGTATAACCAATGTCATACACTTTCAATTGACCTCAGTCGAGTCATACTTCCTGTGATACCAGTTCAGGGCGAGGCACTCGAAACTCTAATTCAGGTGAGTCATCATTGAGCCTAAAGTGTTAGATGTGAAATATCTGTCCCTCCAAAAACTCCAGCGATCATACCTGGCCAATATCGACAGTCACTCATCGTGCAGGGGACAGTTCATTGGTTCCATACCTACCTTGTACCACCCCATAGTCTCATACTCTGCACACATAACACTTGGTAGGCCTTCACTTCATTACTTACTTTCAAACCCTCAAAAGAGGCGACAAATTATTTCTTACTTTTTAATTGGCCCTTCCAGCCTTTGTTTAACCAAAGAAACATCGCCTAAAAGTTTTTTAACCACCAAACTTTTACTCTTGAGAAATTGTCAATTGTGATTTGATATAGGTATACTATTCTGTAAAATACGTTACAAAAAAGCACAAAAACTTGTTTTTAACTTGTTTTACAATTGCTGTATTGATTGTGGTAAACAAAAAAATTTTACGGCAGCCATATAGCAGCTAGAAAATAAAACCAAAAGGACAGGCCCCTTTATAAAAACAAAATCTTCGGAGTACCTTTATAAAAACCTTTTTCCTAGTATAATAGTGTGCTCACCAGCGAAATTAACAACAGTAATCATAGACAGCGGTGTAACTTGCAACACCATCTTTGATTTTATAAATTTTTGCCCTATACTTTACATGCAACAGTAATAGGGGCCTAGAAAATGAAGTACCAGAGTTATTAAACTTAAAATTAATGTACTACCATCATTTCTACTGCTTTCGGAATAATTATTATTTTATTTCTAGGCGAGAACAGAAATAAAAAAAGTGTTGCACAGTTTTGTTAAAAATCATTTTTACTACGTGGTCTAATTTTTTCTAGACAAATAATCATATAGATTTAGGTAATTAGTAAATTAATGAAAATTTCCTTAATTGCATACATACAGTAGTTAGCAGAAACCATTATGTAATTTGTATTGAAAAAATTGGTTAACCTGTACTGGTGCTGTGGCAAGTATGCGTCTTTTTTGACGAGTGAACAGTCTGTGGGAACAATGTGAGAGAACACAGAAGCCCCCGCCGGTTACCCAGCGAGGACTAGGAGGATCCCCCCGACACCACAATTCAATACCGGGGGTCCCCTGCCAAAGGCTGGGATAATGTGCGAGAGAGCAAAGCATTGCACCGTAACAGACCCGGGTGGTATCACCTTACACCGGGGCGACGACCTCGTCCACCCTAGCGGCTTCGGATTCGCTCCGCCCCAGCCGGTAATGGGACAAGCCCAAACTCACGTCCCTCCGACACACCTGGAGACCCATTAAGCTGTACCCTCAGGATCCCATGCCACCCTCCGTACACGCACCGGGCTAAGCCTTACACCCCAATACAGCGGGCCGGACAAGTGTGAAACGTCATGATGACATGGAACACCCTGGAGCGCAGCGCCTATGGCCTGTTCACTCGATTCGCCGATTTGACCAGCCGGCTATCTGGAACTCCCAACGGGCCCGACCTTTTGATCAGCCGGTACACGCCCGCTGAGGGAGCCGGGATTACCCTCTCCAGGGGACACCCTGACACCCAACCTCGGCTTGGTCAGCACGCGAAATACGTGCCTCCAGGCCTTAACGCCCTGCCTACCAGTCGGGAAACAAGCCCCCTTCTGGACCGGATGCTCTAGCGGTGAGACAACCAGCGCAGAGGCGCCATATAGGAATGTCTCTTTCGAAACCATGCCCTCAAGACGTAGCGTCAAGAGAGTCATAGTTACTCCCGCAGTGCGAGACGACTTTTGAATCTCGCGTGCCTCGTTGTCGGAGTTTGGGCGCCGCCGTGTCCGGTCGGAGACTGTCGTTCCTCCCTCCCCCCTTCTACCTTCTCCTAACCTTCCTCCACCCCCTACCTTAGTCGTATGGCCGGCTCCCCAGCTGGCTTGTGTTATTCTTCATCCAGCCTTCAGAGCGTCAACATTGCCGGCCTCCCGACCACTAGCCTTTGCTTCGGTGAGTTGCAAGTTTACGTTATTTCATTTGCATTCGCACGTGCTGTGGATTCCCTCCAGTACGGTAATTCACGTGTTGTCTGCATTTGATCACACCGCTGTTAGTTTGATCTGTAATGACGTGATTGTCGAGAGGCCGACGAGTGTATACTTGGATTGTTTGAACATTTATATTTTCATTGTGTTGAGTCGCTCACCTGTATCATTCACTTTGTATATTGAATTTGTAATAATAATGCTGTTTTCAGACTTTAATTGTGCATGCTTTTGCTTTGGTAGTTAGTTAGTGCTCCCTTGCTCACGAACCCGTGTTCCCGTTGTACTTTGAAGCGGTACAAACCAGTTTCTAACAAAACTGTGCAACAGTTTTTTGATGTCTGCTCTCGTTTACAATTAAAAAAAAAAAAAAAAAACTATTGTAAAAGTAGTATAAATGATGGATTATAACCTTAACTGAGTTTGAAGAACTGATAATTTGTTTCATATATTTCCAAATGTTCTGTATTACAGTGTTTATATAAATCCAAGATGGCAGTGAACGTTATGCTATAAATGAATGCCATATACTATGGTCAAGGCTGTCTTATAATATTCACTTTTCCATGTCTTTGCTGTGCATACATTTGTCTATGGTCGTAATCGCTTTTGTGTACGTCATGTGTCACATGCGAATATTTTGTTGTAGACTGTGACAATATATTAAATTATATGTGTCTGAAGTTTGAAATCATTTCATAGTTGATAGTTGAGATGCAAAATATGCTATTACAGTAGATTGTGAATCCAAAATAGTGTATCTAAAAGTACGTCAAACCTTAAAAAAAACATATTTCATGGCACATACTGAACACTGAAAATAAGCTGTGATCAAATGGTATTAGAACATAAAACCAAGAACTGAATCAAGGAACCAAAATCGAGAATCAGAACTGGCAAATTGTGGAACAGACCAATCACTAATAAATCTAGTCTTCGATTCAGAGTTCAGACATCAATATTACTGCAAAAATGTTTTACTTATGTTAATCAAACGGGGTCAGTGACAAAATGTGTTACTAGTTAAAAAAAAATTTCACCGCTGGAATTTTCCTCGCATAATGATCACACGTGAATTTTCCTCGCATAATGATCACACGTATGATTTTTTGCATTAATTTGGCAAAAAATATGTGACGACTATACAGTGAAATACAATACTTATCAAAGCAAACCAAGATAAAAAGCTTTCAGATATTTAATGGGAGAAGCTAGTAAAAACAGCACTCACCAAAAACTCGCTCATCTGTGATGTTCTTGATACAGTACCACAGGCCCACAGGAAATGTGGTCACCAGGATGTGCAAGTCAAAGAAAAAGGAAAACCACGTGGTGGGCTGGTGCTCTGATACAGATGCAATGATCGGGATGTGAATCTTGGCATAGGTTGTGTCCCATAAAGAGTAGAACCTGTACAAGAAACAATATGGTATGTACAAACATTGAGCAAAATCAGCAAATCTGTATCTGTACAGTAAATACTGCTGATGGTCAAAAGAAAAAAATATGCACAAGGTGTAAAACAGCATAACTGGAGTTGTAACATTCAATGCAGTACAGAATACTGCAAGAGAGACGGTTCAGGGTGTCTACCAGATTGTAAAAGTAAAAGATAGTGACTTTTTAATGACTTTTTCTTGAAAAACTGTTCAAACAGAATTAATTAATAATTTTTTAACAAGTGCAACACAGCCGACAATTTTCATTATGTTCCCTCCAATTGCTGATAGCGCGAAGCATGTGCAATTTTAAAATGTGTAATCAATACACCTCTAAATTTAAGTTGTCTTTATGAAAATTACTATGATAACTAACATACAAACTAATTATTTATTTTACTTGCACAGTGAACGAGAAATACTAGTAGTGTAAACATGCATGTTTCACAAATGATTCGACAAGAATCAAACACCCGAAAGTAATTTTCGTGACTTATACCAAAATATACATCAAATTAGTGACTATTGTGGGACTTTCGTGACCATTTTCACAATTTGTTCCTTTTTCGGGACTTTAGTGACCTAGTAGACACCCTGCGGTTATAATAACAGTACTGTAGTTCTTAAGTATGTAAATCTTTCCTAGAGAAATAAAATTAATTAATTTAAAACATTTGACAGCAAGATACCATAACAATTTTCAGATTTTAGCTCTGAAATTTCTTTGATTTCATATTTCAACACACGTAAAATAAAACAATGAACGGATTAGGATTTCTTCCCATTTACAATTAGCACAATGTTTTGCATCATATAATAATGAAGCTTTTTTTATAGGAGTACAGTTACAACTGTCTAGAGTAATAAAACAAACAGTTGAACTTAGCGTCCCAGAAAAAGAAATTGACGATCGTACAATACCTTCAACATGGTAATTTAACATAAGCAAATGCCAATACATACAATCGTCAAGAGCACAAAGAAATTCTCGGTAAACAAACCTAATACATTTCAACGTAACCAATAAGCAAAAGTCCTTTAAGTGTTCAAAGTCCTCCAAACAATCAACATAATCACCTAAAACATACAAAAAAGGAGAGCACGATGACCCATGTCGTGGTAAAAATGGTCTATAGTTTATATAAGTTCAATAACTCCGGAGGCCTCCAATCGTGCGAGGGTGATCAAATGTACCGATTTTTACATATAGGTCCACAATACTTCCATTGATGAAGGAAATTCGCCCTTTTAGTCGTCGATCAGCTACCCAAAGACAATTACTTTTTTTACCTTCACAGCCGGATAGTTCACAATTAGAGCTAGCTGACGATTTCTCCACATTCATATTAGATCCTTGAAGACTAGGTAATTGCGATCATAAGCCATAATAAACACTTCCCACAAGGCATTTAAGTCTTCCAGCCGCTCACAAAAAAAGAAGAAACACTTGGATGTCCTCTTCAATCATAATATCCAACGTCCGATATTAGCTTACACAAGCTAATATAATTCGCCTAATTAACGTCTCAAATACTGATAGCTTCACCGCACTGCTAGCCAAGTCCAACTCGTCCAATTCAACCAACAAGAATACCCCTGCACTGACGATCCACACCTTATAAATCCACCTTCCTTGCCCCACTCACATGGTAGAAGTTTACGGAGAAGTGGGAAGGGGGACGCTGAGACCTGGCGGTCAAATTGGATACCAGGCAAACAACCTGAACAGGAAAACATAATTGGCACTTAAAAAAAGTCTTTCGAGGGGCACACAGTGAACACAGAGTATGAACAGCTGATCTTATCTTATCTTGATCTTGAATGGCCCAGTTGAACTACAGTCGAACTTCATTAATTTAAATCTAAAGGGACTTAAATTTATGAAGTTTGTAATACGTAATGAGGTTTGTACTAACAGGTATTTCAAAAAAATTAAAAAGGTTTTTAAATATACTTTCAGGATGTTTAGTACCTAAGTACAAACTTTCTTACCACCAGCATAACTTCTTCGAACTACTGAATTTGATATTACATTATTTTATGTACGGTACAAGTGAACTTTTTATTGACCATTTAAGTTAATATTTAATTTCTCTTCTCACTCTAAAGGGAAAGAAAACCACTTTGTATGAACAGGGTTTGTAATAACAAGGCTCCGCAGAATTTACACGCATCTTTATTAAACTCAGCATACTGTGACACGTCTTGGTACAGGCACATCAACTGCTGTTCAGATTATGTTGCATTCATCATGCCCTGGATAGCTCAGTTTATGGTTTGTTTACCTAGATTGCTTGATTTCACCCAACCATAGGCCAGAGTGAACTTTTACTGAGAGAGTTGTAAATTCATCAAACATCAAATTTTTAATTGATTAAAGTTTTAAAAGTTGGTAGGTTACATTTCACAATATCTGGCACCGGTCGTATATAACTATTGCAGTTTCTCTTTTGAACACTGGTTAACTGCTCGAGCAAAGGTTAATTACTATCATTTTGTTATTTGGTAAAACTTTAACCAAGTTAGTTAATAATCCGACTGACGAAGAAAGGAGAGAAATAAAAAAAATCAAAACATATAACCCCAACCAGGATTTCCTTTCCTGTTCCATTGCCACAGTAAATTCAAATGTTAAATATCCATTGTTCAACTAAAGAGTTCTGTTAAATATTCCGCTAACCAGGCACTTACGGCCTCCTTCCCCGCCTTACCAATACGCATCTTCCCTCTCGTGCCATTCTCCGACTGTTAAATCCTGCACGATAGCGGTAGCTAAAGTATTGCTCGTGGAGTGATACTGTGGTGGTGCTTCGTCGCTGTGTTGTTGTTATATATATATACATGTTGGAAGTTATGATGTCCCTGTTCACTGCGCCAGAATGTGGCGGTGCTGCTCTTCTATCGCCCTCCACCCTCTGTTAGTAGTAGTCGTAGCGAAAGGGTCATCTGCAGCTGCTGCGTGTTGTTGTTGATTCAGGGACGTAACTCTCTTCCGTTGCTATTGCAAGTAGTTAGCAGGCAAAAAAATGGCAAAAACAAGCGAGCTGATGTGGAGGCGGTGCCTATTATATTGATGCCCGGATAGCAGTGAGGTTAGTCAAAAATGGATTAAAAAAAAAAAAAAAAGAAGAAAAATCATATCAGCATTTCTTTCTCTTTTATTTTAAACTTTCTTTTGACGCAATTTAACGGACAAAGGCAATTCACAAAGCGAGTGCTCGCCCAGAGTTAGTTGAGGTGACTTTTCGATCTACGGATTACGATTTACCCCTTCCCTCCTTAGTAGTACTCTGGCACTTTATCTACCTTAGTTCTGACTACACGGTTATCAATACCTACTTCTGGTTACATTCCTTTAAAATGAAAATGAAGTATGCCAAAAAAGGAGAGACAAAAAAAAAAAAGACTGAACTCTTCTAACGAATCCGTCCTCTAGGCTTCACAACCCCTCTACCACGTCTAACACGTCCTCTCCCTGCCGCCATGACGCCCCAACTAATCAAGACACTTAGCCGGCCATCTCCCGGTGACCGTTCCCTAGTTCCGATGGATCACAACTAACTTTCATGGGCGGACACCCGGACTTACTCGGCCGAGCGGCGGAGGGTAACATCAGTATCCAACTTGCCTAAAAAGCTGGTTAATTGACGTTTATAACCTAAAAATTGTATGTAACATAGATACTGATAAATTTACAAAGCATTTTATTCCATAATATCAGCTAAATATTCATTAGTTTATTAATTGGGGATGTGCAGCGTCATCAATCTGTCGCGGATCACCACCTTTTTAGTGTTGTTGCAGACGGCACTACCACCACGTCGATCGAGAAACGCCCTGCAGAGCCCCCGCATTCCAGCACGTCCCTGTATGTGCCTCCAAGTGAGTGAACTCTGACCTGCCTGCAGATAAATCCATCCAAGCACAGGCTAGCTCAGAGCTTATTTGAAATTTTAAAAGCCAGCACTTCTATGTACGTGCTTCCAAGCAAGTGAACTATGACCAGCCTGCTAAATAAATCCTATTCTAGGAGAAGCAAGCTAAGAGGCTACTTGAAAGTTAAAAAATCCACACAAGGCAAAATATAAGAAAAGTTTACTTAGAAAAGTTGCGTGAAATTACATTAGCTTTAAAATGAGTCCAAACACGATCTAAATCTGAAACAATTGACACGTCAAATTAAATACTTTTCTCTTGCTTTAACAGTTAAATTTTTAATTTTGAATTGACTTTTAGTGTTAATTTCTCTATTAGCATCCCCAATTAATATGTTGGGTCCCATCCTTATCCCTCGTTAAGTTGGCCTACTTAATTTGTTATAAACAGAGAAAAAAAATATTAATAAGACAAAAAAAAACTTAAATTACTGTATGATAAGAGGCCAAATAAGTGCTACATGACAGTGCACATCACAATACAACACAATCCAAATCTACCAGAAACGGTAAAATTACATTTAAAAAAAAAAATTTTTTTTAAATTTGAATTTACAGTTTTTACATGAAAATAATAAAGAATACAGAAACAAATATCTTAATTGGGGACAAAAGAAGCATTAGTAGAACTACTTTCATGACGTAAAACCCTAAGCAACCCAGTGAAGCGGCTGATCCACGTGCGTCAATAACGTAGTACGTCATGAGGAAATTCGATGAAACAGATGATCAACCACAACATCGGCGTCAGGATTCCTACAGCCTGAAGAAGCTTGAAACACAAGTAGTTACTCACTTCATCCAGGAAAATTTTATACAGTAAACTAATAAAACTGACAAAAGTAAAAAAACAGAAAAATACAAAAAAGTTATGTAGAACCCTGTTATAATGTTTCTCAAGGGAACCAAAAAATGTTTACATTATAAATGGGAAAACATTATTAGAGGGTAATTTCCTATTACAAAACAGTTTTAGGCACCAAATGAAGGCAGTATTAGCAGCTTTATAACCAGGAAAATGTTATAAGTGGGAAAACTATAAGAGTGTTCTACGTACCAACAAATTCAATCAAAATTCTACTGGGGTCAATTTGAAACCAAACAAGCAAGGAAAATAAATAAGAAACCAAAAAAGCCGGGAAAATAAACAACTCTACTTTAAAATTTCCGACTGTATTTCACACACATTTAAATTTTTAAATTTTGAAAAACTGAATTTAAATTACTCATGTTTCCAATTGCTAAGTTACTGGATCCTGTCGTACCATCTCGAACACCTGATGAAGCAATACTGGATAAGGAATACAGCTTTTATTAAAAGATTTAAAATGAAGTAAGAAAAAAATATTTTACATAAATTTAAATAAGGTGAGGGAAGTGGCTGCCCACTCCACAATATCATTTTTAAGTACCATTTGTGATATGGTAGCGACAGATGCTTGTTCGTGAGCAGGAAGATCATTCTGCATGAATACTAATTTTGTCACTTAAATATACTTCACATCTGTTAGCTTTAATAACCAAGTTATGTAGTTATCCTAAAATGGAAACTTTGACAGTTACTTATGGCATTTACTGTTTACATTACGTAATGTCTATCACACTGCAAGACAAAATTTACATTACGTATAATTAGGGACACAAACTTTTCGCGATCGCGAATCACCGCCGTCATTTCGCGAATTTAGCCATTTTTATCAGGAAACGCGAATTTGTGTTATTTTCCACAGCTACATCGCGAATTTCATAATTATCGCCGTATTTGAAGCACGTAGGCCCTAACTGCACTAACATTTCTATATGAAATAATACCAGCAATTGTGATAACCTACATTTTTTAATAATAATAATAATAATAATAATAATAAAAGGCAAACACCATATAAAATTACATTTTGCCGTGCCCACATCATTATACGGCTACTACGGCCATAGTTAAATTATTATATCGTACATCCATAATATCAATCTTTCGTCTACAGTTAACCCTCGTAGCCATCTTATTGCCACAATTTTGGTGTACGCCAATGCGTCAGTCTTCATTTTGTCGTTACGAAATTATAAACCGCAACGTATATTTTTATAATGCATTTTCTGTGATGTGTTTATAACCGGCGAACGAAGATAGGTCTAAAAAAATAACAACAACGAAAAAAAAAAAAAATGTGCTACACAATAAACGTTGCCAACGTCATAGACCTAAGTAAAGTTGATCGCCTGAGAATAATCAATTATTTATTGACCGTTCGAGTTTAATCCTGATCAAACTATGTGATTCGGAAAGGGTTTTGTGGTTTTCAACTGCATAAATATTTTTTCATGAGCCCAAAATACAAGACAATTGATTTTAGTAGTAGGCCTAATACTTTTCCGAAAAATATGTTACGCGATTTTAAACTTTAACGAGAAGTATTTTTTTTTCGGCACATGAGGTTGCTACGCATGCGCGCGCAAAGTAAATAAATAAATAAAGCACTAAAAGCACAGAGTTTTGTGTTTACGCGTTTACGGTTTCCGATCCGAAGCAGAATTCTCTACTGTTGGTCGGTTTTCGTGTTCACTTGTTGTTTGGTGCGATGCCGAAACACGATATTACTGCCTTAGATAGGGCCAAAGAATTTTCTGCAGATGGCCTGTATTCAACAGATAAGTCTGTTTTATTTTGCAAGTACTGTAATTGCAGAGTCACTTGGGATCGAAGAGACTCCATCTTAAAACATGTGAACTGTGAAAAACATAAAAAGTCATGCACTTCCTACATGTCCACTGCAGCTCTCCAGCAGACTATCGGCGATTGCACAAAACAAGCAAAAAAAAGAAAGAGTGAAGTAGATTGATTTGCATTGGAAACCACCGAAGCGTTTGTCAAAGCAAACATCCCCCTTCATAAACTACAAGACCCAAGTATTTTAGGCTGGATGAAAAAATATGTCACAGGTTCTGGAGATCTGCCCTGTGTAAAGGTTTTAAGGTAAAAATATGTGCCTTTGCTAAATCATGAGATTCTGTGGTGGCATTTGTTAGTGACAGCGCTCGCTATATGATGAAATGTAGTACTTCATTACAAGTAGTACTAGGCGACCAGATGTTGCATATCCAGTGCTGGGCACACAAATTGAACCTTATTGGCAGCATCTGTCCCAAAGTGCTAAGTGAACTGAACACTGCAGTAAGCAAGGTTAAATCCGCATTTCTCAATACCCGCAAGCGGAAACATCTGTACACCAAGTTTTTGACAGACAAATATCCAAATGGAGAGAAAAGCATTAGTCAATTCCCCCTGCCTGTCCTTACTCGCTGGAATAGTTGGTTTCAGTCTGTCATCTACATATCTAAGTACATTACTGATTTGATTGGATTTTTGGCTTCTGAAGACATGCAAGATGTGCCAAATGTTGGAATTGAGTATTTCAATTCCTTGTCACGTGTGGAAGAAAAGAAAATTGAAGTGCAAGCCACTTTTGTTAAAGAGCATCTCAACAGCCTCATGATATTAACTGAGCATTTGTAGGCATCCAAATATGCAACCAGTCACACACTGGTTAATAAATTAACCATTGTCAAGGAAGATTTGTCTGTGGCCGCTTCAGAATCTTCAGTCCTGAGACAGATGCTACACTGAAGTCCATAGACAACAAAGTTGTTCAAGCTGAAGTGAAAAACACACTTCAACGTGCAGCATCATTGTCCATGGACAAACTGCAGCTTCTCATGGCCACTGATCCATTCAGAAGTTATTATTTTCGCACTGTGGGAAAATTGTTCGACCCATCAATGGTGCTGCTGAATGAAGTTAATGAAGAGCTGATTCAGTTGTTTACAACTTTACCAGGAGTCACAAACAGCAACCTTTCCTCTGCAGACATTGCTCGTGGTTACACACGCATGAAGGAGGTTGTCAAAGAAAGAACACAGAGTTCAAAAGCAGAAATTGTGGATATTCTTATTTCCATGAAAAATGAATTTCATGAATTTGTATGCATTTCTCTTAAATGTGTTTGGATACCTTGTTCCAACGTAGACAGCGAGAGATTTTTCTCTTCATACAATACCGTTGTTTCTGACAGGAGGCATAATTTGTTGGATGAAAATGCACAACTAATGGCCACACTTGCTTTTGAAGGAATCGAATGAACAACAAACATCTGTCATTCCTTTGGTGGCTTTAAGCAGCGATGAGTGCAGAATTTTAGTTTGAGTTGCTGAACACATGTTCTAAAATAATTTCATTTATAATTGTAAGACTATTCTTTTAAATGGGCGAACATTTGTAATCATCATTATGTAAAGTGTTTCTTTCTTTAATTTTAGTTTTACTAGGTGGCTTGAATTTTTTTTCGATAAAATGTGCTTGAATTTTTTTCACCGCTTTTGGCATTTTGTCTCACCGATTTAAGCCTTTTTGCTCACCGCTTTTGACTTATTTTACACGCCGAAAAGTTCCTGTCCCTACATATAGTGAAAATCTTAGGTTAATTTTAGAATCGCAAATATTGACTTACAGTGCATCAAACATCTATACATTTAAAAATTAGGTACCCTCACAACTACCAGAATTACCGAAGTAATGCAAAACTGAGTACTGAACATCAAAGAGAGAGAAGTAATGCTGTACTGGGTTCTGTGCTAATACAGTATACTTTCAGGGCGTGGGTGAAGGATGAAAGGGAGAGCATGTCTACAGAGAACCACGGCAACACAGTAAACATGTGCTGCAGACTGGTAACATGCAACCAGGGAAACTGCCAACCAATCATCCTAGGCCTGACCATGCACAACTGCTGCTGGGCAGAAACAGGCCACAGATGTTTGCCACGCACTGATTTTACTAAAGCAATACAACATACTGTTTAAGTGGGTAAACACACAATTTGACAACAATCAGAAATAAAATACATAAAATTTCTATCTCCTAGGAAAAATAAATTTGAATGTAAAATGTGCACTTATTGACATCTATTCTTAACATTTATTTTATATACTACAAATAAATCTTATTCTATGTACACATTATTCAAAATTTGGCACACCTAATAATAGTTTATATTCTTTCCCTTTACACGATTCCAAATCACTTAAATCTACATCAACATGCACGTAAACCAATTAAATAAACAGAAGGGTGAAGTACTCAGTCTTGATAGTGACACACATAAGAAAGGACGAACACATTGGTGTGCGACGTTTCGCTGGCCTAGTCCAGCTTTATAAGGCGACTGTGAGGCGGTCCACCCACCATTTAGGCCATTATTATTTCATGTCTTATTTTTATTTTATTATTTCCTTATGTTTGACTTAATGAATTTGCTATTATCTATATAATTATTTTGAGGTATTGTTGGCAGGAGTTTGGTAAGGTATTGTTTGGCTTTTATCTGTATCAGTTTTGAAATTGTTAAACTTTATATGTATTTAATTTGGTTTGTTTAGGCTGAGTCAACTTTGTGTTTTAATTTAAATTTAATAATATCATTTGCAGCTTAACTGTTATTTTATTGTAACTCAGGGCTGGGTGTATTGTTGGCAAGTGTAGTTGGATGGCACAGGTGTGCCTGCCCAGTTCCAGGAATTGCTATATTTAGATTTTTAACGGTTTTCCTTATATTTTTACTTTTCCCAAAGTGCACGTGCGCCGCCGCTCGTTGAGTGTGCGAGAGAGACGGTAATATGTTTGCGCGGGCTGGCTTGAGCCAATGGAAGGACACGTGGTTCGAATTTATTTAAAATTATGTTGTAAGTTATTGTGTAATTTTGGTTTTAAAGCAATATTTTCACTTTACAAGATGTTTAAAGGTATAAAAGTTTGTAATTTGTTA
>PNEQ01034692.1:7405-20104 GCA_003012365.1 Medauroidea extradentata | reverse complement strand
ATTACGTTTTTACCTTGGTGTGCTGGGTGGCCGCTAGAGGCGCTGCAGGGAGAGAGCAAGCTCCGCGGGGTCGGCCATTTTACTTACTTGTTGCCTAGTCGCGGACGGGGACGGTCGTAGCTGTTTTGAGTGTGGTGAGAGATGGCTGCGTGTAGCGTATTGACTGGGAGTGATAGAGGTGGTGGAACAGCCATGGGAACTAATTAGTTTCTTTTATTTCTCTTCTTGTTTATGGCGTGACAAAATAATGTGAAGTCTGTGTTGTGTTCTTTTTTTTTTCGGCTTTATTCAGACTGTTTTCTCCCGGGAGCGTCAGTTTCTAATTATGTGGAGTAGAAATTTACGGTTTGTAATGAAACTGTCTGGTGAAGGATTTTTAAGTTTTTAATTAAAAAACAGTCACGTGAACAAGCTTCAGTTTATTTTACGTAGACTACTGCTAAACCACTATATGATCACACTGGCCACTTCAAAGGTTAAGTCAACAATTATTAACTTTATCAGCTTCATTCTTTCTTCGCTGCGACCTGTACCATTCTTGATGCCGTGACCAGGATGGTCTGGTAGTACGTCAGTTAGCCGACCCGTCACATTTCTTGGTGCCGTGACCAGGATGGTCCGGTAGTACGTCAGTTAGCCGACCCGTCACATTTCTTGGTGCCGTGACCAGGATGAAGGAAATTAAGTACTTCAAGGGCTTGAAAGCACAAGGGCAACATCATCACGGAACTCACCAGCTGCGCCACGTCCGCGCTAGTCCTTATCAGCAGCTGCTCAACTGCTGTGCCGAGTCAGCAGCGAAGCTAATCGACAGGACACCAGTCGGCAGTGCCAGGCCAGCGGCTGTGCAAACCGGCGGCAGTACATCGGCAGGGCCAGGGCAGCGGCAGGTCAGATCAGCGGCAGTAACGAGGGGCTGCAGTCACATCAGTACAGTGAGGTGTGTCAGGGCAGGTGCAAGAGCTGAGGTATGTGTTCATCTGTGTTTCGCCCGTTTTTCGTGCTACGGCGATGCTCATGTCATTGTTGAGTTTTGAAGATATTTTGATTTGTGTTGTGCAATAATGTCACCTGTTGTGACGAGAGGTATGTCTGGTAAGGAGTCTGAAATTACAGATCAAGGTATTGTGTCTGTACCCACTGAGGGTAGCATTGCTTCTGAGTCGGAAAGTGCAGATGGCAGTTGTAGTCTACACTTGCCATTAATAGCTTATGTCATGGAACCCAGTACTGAACCTCCATCAGCTGCAGGGAAGGACCAGGGTCTCGCCTTTATGATTAAGGGCTTGTTAGAAGCACAGACAAAAAGTTTAGTAGGTGAATTCGAAACAAAATTTAATCGTGTTGAAGCTAAACTAGTAGAATATAGGGCTGAACTTAATGGTGAGTTAGAAACTGTTAAGGGAAAAAAGTTGGCATTTGAGAATTGTGTTACGAGTAGGTTGGTAGAAGTTGAGAATAGGTTGGAGATAGTCTGTCTGGAGCAAACACAGGTTGACAGTCAGCTTAAAGGGTTAGAAAGGAAGGTCGATGCACAGAGTGAGCACCTGGGTGTGCTAGAGGCACAGGCGATCACATTTAATGCATTGATAGCCTACAATCAGGGTGAGATTGCAAATTTGACTAGGGAGCATGAAAGGGTAAGTAGTAAAGTGCAGGAGAAAGGAGAAGTGAGGGGTACACGCCATTTACCCGAAAACCGTTTTCCCGAAAGCGTCGGGTAAACGACTTTCGGGAGAGTGAATTTCGGGAATATGAATTTTAGGGAAAACTACTTTCGGTAAAACGACAATTTGGGAAAATAATTTTCGGTAAAACGACTTTCCGTGAAACTGAAGGTGATGCTGAAAAATTCGGTGAAACGACTTTCGGTGAAACGACTTTCGGCAAAACGAATGCACAATTATATTTTTCGGGAAAACAATTTTCGGGTAAACGAATGTTTGAAAATATAACTGCGGTTTATGAATTTCGGAAAAACGACTTTCGGCAAAACGACTTGAGGCGAAAAGATGTGTGGTTACAGTAACACTGTGGATTGTTTAGTAAGGTACCTAAAATTTCGGCGAAACGACTTTCGGGAAAACGACTTTAGAAGAAATAACATTTGTTTCTGACTGCTTTTTCCCCTGGTGGCATGTACGGCACTAAACCACTGTGTTTAGTTCAGATTTTACTCATAGGTGGCACGGCGAACACCTTTCTCGAAATACTAGAGTTGTTAGTGTTGTGATGGCCTTCAAGTTCAGTAAAATGCTAACAGGTAGCGTTGTATGTACCTCCGTACTTTATTTAGAGAGAAAATTATTTCGTCTCGTCTGCCGAGGAGCACACAATTCCTTTAATTTGAGGCATATTGAAAGGCAAAACAGTGCGATATATTTTATAGTTATAGCTAAAAACCTATTTGATTGTGGTGTTACAAACTCCAAAACTTAGTGCCGGACACTGGGAAGTTAATGGTAAGAGTATCGTTCATCTTGCCCATTGAGCTCGGTGTGACTGTCCACAAATGTTTTGAATATTTTCACGTACTGATTCAACCATAACTCTCTTGGAAATCAATGAAGATAAGGTGGTAAATGGACACGAAACTTTACGTACGTAAATAACTGAAATTATTTATTCTAAACTAAATCCACAAATGCTAGTAGGTAAAGAAAAAAGTGGATAAATATGTGTAGAAGGCACAAAAATCATGCTTTTCAATATCATTTCAAATTTTTTTCTCGTTATGACAAAATACTAAATAATTACTGACATACTTTGTTATTAAACAGTAGACAATTTTTCTAATGAGAAAATACAAATGTCTTTGAACGTTTCTTGCAATGGGACAGAATAACGTACTGAATTGTTGTGGACATACGCAATTACAATATTATGTCCACAATAGTACAGTATGAGAAAATACTATTTAGTTCCAGACTTTCTGAACGATATTCACTTATTATGATGTTATAGTTACTTCACATGTTTGTATCGAATACCCTTCAAACTTAAGTAATTAAAAATACAATTGCACAAACGATTATAACGACATGTGTGTACATCCCTTATTATATTAACAACTATTAATTTTCTCGGTATTTTAAACATTAATTACTATATAATATGTTGCAGGCGATTTCCCCGTACAGCCATTCAATATGCCACCTTACGGATGCAGTAACTCAGTGTACTTTTCACTTTAAATTTATTTAACTATAAGAATTATAAAGTTTAACTGTCATTCATATTAAATAAGTAATGAAGTGCCCCCCTCACTCATTCACCCTTCTATCATTCATTGCTTCACAGCTTGAAAGGCTGGATCAAGAATCATATAACTTAAATGGTGGCTTGGTGTAGGTATCCAAGTTACTTTCTTAATTCGAAAATCAAGGGGCTGAAAAATTGCAAAATATGTTTTTGAGGTTGAAACAAGATCTAATTAACATGAAGGGCTACTATTACGGTATTTGCTCCAAATTGTTGTGTAAAGATACATAAAATTAATTTAAGGAATTTCGAGATTCATAATTTGATAGGCTGAAAAAACGTAAAATATGTTTTCCAGGTATCATCAACAGCTTGATGACCTGAGCTGACGAGTAATCGATTCAATCTTTTCTTTTAAAAAAAACTCTAAGTACATAAATATCTAAAATACGATTTTATGTTTCTCTTTTAATCCGAAAATTATGGGTAAGGTAGGACGTGGCAGTCTCTATTATGTCTATATTACGTAGTTCAGCAACCTTCTGAAGCATGACCCATGTTCTTTCCCTGGCGAGGTCATTTTGGATATTAACATTTCGAATTTTCGCTGGTCAGCATATATTGTCCGGGATCTACCATTTCCTCCGCCCTTGCACGACAGTCTTTCTCTGTTTCTCATGCAATTGCGTTATGATGATCCTCCATATTAACCATACCAAACATTGGTGTGTATCGATTCCTCTTCAAAGGGTTATTTACCAATTGAAATAACTTTCTGATTGTTTGCGTAGAAGCATACGTTGGTTCTAATGATTAAACACAAAAAAAAAATATTATTTACATTTAAATTATGCACGACGAAATCCTGGTCATTTAGGTTAAAAAAAAGCGTGCAAAATAAGCCCCAAGTTCTGTAAACCAATTCCGCATTATAGTACCGCGAAGAATAATGGGAAATTAACGTTGAGTTTAGTAGTTATGACAACTAACATCATAGTTCTTGAGACGATGAGGAAGATATCACCACTGTTGGAGACGAGTGCTGTAACTACTCGGTCACTGCAGCCCTGAAAGTCGCACTGTTGAAGAAATATTCTTTCCAAAAAGAACTAAATAAAAAGCCTAATTTACTATAGTTTTGGCATGGATGTGTGTACTTACAACTAACACTAGATATCCTACCTAGTACAATGTTAGACTTCACTGAATTAACATAAACAAAGGTAACTTTTCCAATAAATGTTGCGATAGTCGGATCACACTTGACGTTCTACTGAGCCACTCCTGTTTAATAACTGTTCACTATTGAGTCAGGGTTGTGCAGTGTGTTAATATTGATGGTACTGAATGGTAGCCCAATAACACGCATACCGCTTGTGCAGCCTTACCTTTTTTTACCTGGTCATCCAATTTTGTGCGGCGTTCCAAATTCGGCTCAGATGGATTTCCATTAGAATTTTTCTGGACCATTTAAAATGTCTAAAAGGGGAAACTAATATTCTTTGATTTATAAATTTAGCTTATATTACATAGCTTACATACATTTACTAGGTAAAACATGGTTTCCACGAAACTATGACCAACATACACATATCCAAGATCAACTCTATGTCCAAGATCACGGCCATAGAGGAATAGGTCTGGACACTTGGAGTTGAAAATTTACCCTCATATGACTGATTGGTGCCATTACATAGAAAAAATACGTTTTACGCACCATTAGCACACTGGTGTTATTTTAACATTGCGTAAATATGAACTACGAGTAGCAAATTCGTGTCAGAGCCCTAGGAGTTCTGGTAGTATGACGCTATATTGCATTGTTAAAATAACACTTCATTACTAGTGGCGCTTTAAGTCATAAAGGGGTCAACTCAATCACTGTTAAATAGACTAGTGTCCAGACCTGTAATTCTAAGACCATGATCCAAGATAAGAAATTATTATGGTTCTGTTTTCCATGAATGCTATAACCTAGCATTTATTTTATTGAGAAGCCCAGCGGACTACAGTCGTGTTTTTCTCGTCCAAGAAACACCAGTAAAGTAGTATAAAATGTGATAAAAGGGTGTTTTGTAATTCGGTTTGTTAGGAGGTGAAAAATACGTGGAAAGTGTTTTAGATATATATTCGATATGTAGTGAACCCTTCGAGATATTAAGCTTATTTTTATTTCAGGATGATGATTAAGTAAATGGCCGCAAAAAGGTTTTAAGAATTTTTAAAAATTCGAACTCTCAGTACCCACAGGGGTGATAGTGTGATATTGTCAATTTTACTTAGACTGAACGTGTTATCGTTGTGATTTTCACTTCTCGTGGATACTTGTACAAATATTTAAAATGTGAAATTAACATTTTTCGAAATTCGACTCCTAAAGAGGTGAAAATGCATAAAATGTGTTTCCAGTCAGTCAGTGATGCTTATCGTAACCAGTAGAGAAATTTGAGATATTGTTCGCACGATCAGAGGAAAATAAATTATACAAGAGCTTTATTCAACAGTTTTGTATAGACGTTTTGTTGTACAACCTCTATGAGACAAAGAAATTAATATTTCATGTTTTCAATTTGTTTTCGGGAATAATTTCGACGTTATATTGCGCAATTGTTTGCCGCTCCCATGTATTGTTCGGAAGGTTTTTGGCTAAAATTCCTTTAAAGATTTTGAATATTTGCAAGTCTGACACACAAAAACTGATAATTTTTTAATACACCTAACATGTATAAAGCAGTTAGGTAAATTACAGTTGTTTTGTTTGTTACGCAATGTGATAGTTGTGTTAAAATAAAAAAATAAATAAACCTTTTCTTGTAGGAACATAAAAATAAGTAAACATATGAATGCTGTAAAATTTTTCACAGCATAAGTAGTTTATTACTAGTGCAAAGGAGGTCAAATTAATAAGTCTGAAATATTTAATTCAATATTTTTTCATAAGATTTTTTCTGTCAGAAAGACAAATAAAACAATCAATTCTGTTAGCGATTGTGGACTGAGGCTCACATTACAATTATTATTGTTAATACAGTAATATTACCAATTGTTTTTCGAGGCGGGTGGAGTTAATGGATGTTCATTTATTAAATATAAAATATAGTATTTAATAATTTTTTTATTTAATGTAATATTTCTAATTTAATTTTTAATTATTTAATAATTTCTTTATTGTAAAAAATTTTTTGCGGGCACGCACAAAACTACCATAGTTTCTTCTTTAGCAGATTAATGGTGTACGAACGCATAAAAATCGTCATATTAAGACATATATGTGTACAATCAATTACAAAAAAATTCCTATGGTATGGAGGCCGGCCGCGGTAGACGATCTGGCACATCACTCTCCTCCCACTAAGGCGATCCAGGTTAGATTTCAGGCGGGGTTGGTCGTGCTGACCATAATCTCTTCACTCATTCACCCAATGGTATGGTAACATATTTCATAAAGGAAGTTACCATTTGCAGATATTTTGCAGGTTGATAAAGTAATGGCAGGCAATTGTAAACATATTTGAGTAGGCTACTACAAACATTCTCATGCCGGGATACATAACATGTGGGAAAATTCTGATATCATCACCTCCGCCTCGGACATTGGCGAAAAGTAGAATTGGCGGTTACTACGTCGGTCGAGACACGCTGCTCTGAGGTGTGACGTCACCTTCCCTTAGCGGCGGGCTGATGAAGACCTGGTATCAAAGGGAAGAAGCGAGAACCTTTACAAACGTCGTGTGACCAAAGGGTGTTGAAGAGTCCATGATGAAGAGGACAACGGAATGTTTGGTATAGCATCTTAATTTGTTTAAAAAACATAAGTTTACAATTTATGAATTGTAAAGAAGCTCTAATAAATTCGTCCCTATATGCTTTGGTCAATTAATAAGTTATTGCTATTTGAGTATCCCTCTGTCAATGCATCGTTACGAACAATACCAGGTAACTGTCATTGATGTGCTACAATACAAACTAGACGTGTAAAATGTTTTACGAGAGCATTTTTATTTCACGTAACTTCAGTAAATTTGGCAGCATTTAAGACATGAAACATGATGTAGTAATTTGATAATGATTTCAGACTTTCTTTTTGCAGAAAATTGAACACGGGACGCTCCTAACTATTAGTAGGCTATTGTAATTTGGACTGATAATTTAACCAAACAGTTAAACGTCATGCGGTACAGACGTTCAGAGTTGTCAAAATGTGTTGTGTGAAAGGGAGACGAGTACATTGGAAAAATAAGTTTAAAGTAAGCATTTAAAGTCATCAGAGAGTGCATTCCCTCATATTAAGAAGACATCAACCATGTAACAGTAGTCCCTATTGTCCATTTCACATACTTGCAGTGAATTGTGATAGTTTTGAAGGCACTTGTTATTTATGTGCTGTTAAGGTGACCGTCTATCCAGGTCGTTTCATGATTAATCTCAAATTTCTCAAAGCGAATGAGTGGTGTCTGCTCACAAACAACATTTCAAGTACACTGCACATGTATAAACCCATTTTAGTTCACCATTATTTATTAAAAAATGTTTTATAGCTGCTGGAAATGGCAAATATTGTTTTTTGTAGTCTTTTTTTTTCGGTATGAAAATCTTTGCACAGACTCTTTCAAATGGTATAGGCACATACAACGTACATTTAACTTAAATGCTACGTTATAAAAATCGTAAGGTCACAAAAGTGTGTGTCATAGAGTTGTTGGTGAGAAGACTGCACACTAGTTCAGTGACTTGCTACTACGGGCTGGGGTGTGCTATGTCGTCCTTATCGCTTCCGCACTTGAAGGCCTCGAAGGCACAAAATACGGTCAGCTATCAGGCCATCTTAATGTACAGTAGTCAAAAATGTTTATGCAAAGAATTGAAAGCAGAAATCATTGTTACCGAATGTACAGAGCATTTTTCTAAAACTGTCACTGAGTGCCATGTCATGTAAACTGTAAGGGCATCAAGATTGTAAGAATTTATTGCGCTGTAAGAAATTGAGTGTAAGGTTGCCGCCTGGGTGAACGTATTTTTGGTTTTCGAGGTCTAGACGTGCGGATGCGATCAGGACGACACAGCACGCGCATAATTCCTTACCCTCGACTCTAGGCCACATGCTTCGTTCACAATCACCACTTAGCGTACGCACTTACGTACGAAGTATAAAGTTAGTCAACTGTGTTACGTACGCACGCATGCTACGCGAGGATGTTGAAGTTAGCTTGTACATTCTGTGTATCTACTTTTAAAAGTAACTACGTGGTGGTTGTGAATTCAGCTGAAGTCACTGACCTGGCATACAGTCTTCTCGCTGACAACGCTCCTGTATGAGATGGTCAGTGGTTACCCTATCATTTCATCACGTAGTATTAAAGACAAAGGTGTATTGTACACGCCTATACCTTTTAAAACATATTGCGTCAAGGTTTACATACCTAAAAAAATACTGCGAGTATTTCCATTTTCATCATTTTTGACCGCTAGAAAATATGCTTTAATAAGCAGGGGCGAACTTGGAATAGACATACACACGTGTTACGTTCTTTAAATGCTAATAATAAGCAGACATTACTCATGTACGTTGAGCATTTTTGAAATAATCTGGTAACGGCCGAATCTCTTCACACCGCTCGGCGGCCTGGGCTGTACAAACTAACAACTATTTTTTTCTTCAGACTTAGTAGGGAAATCTCGTGGTTTTCCCACCAGGGTCATTACAATCTTGAACTAATAAACGGTAAGTGTATTTGTCATATTACAGTTACTTCATGGCCTGCTGATTCTTTGTGCTCACTCCACTCGTTAAAATTCTGATGTTTATTAGTAGAGACTGTTAAAGTCATACGCCTAATGAACACAAGACCAACTGCGAATAGTTGTATATCAATACTAATTAATAACGTAAGCACATATACAGACACCTGATATGTATGCCTATAAAATTACGACACTAACGCCAATCCAATAACATTTTTAGCTTCCCCATCGTAGTTAAATGTTTACCTTCATTTGAAACAAAATTGAAGTGGCGATATAAGTTGTACGGATCAACACAATATTAATTCATGTGACTGCCCATTTTATTACGTTAAGTGGTAGAGTCTGTCGTTAATACAAATACGTCCTTTAAAATATTAATTCACACTACTTATATGTTATAATTTACGATTATGTATCGCATACCTGCCCCGTGAAGGCGTTTCGGCGAGGGAGTAAAACACTTTTTTATTGCAAAACTTGTCAACGTGCTCCCAGTGCCCAACATTGCTACATTTCCGAAAACCGCACAAGTTTCATACGATGTCTGAATGGTAGTTTGTGTTGAAGAGTTCTGGGTGTATTACTTGATAATTGGTTCCTCGCCCCTTACACGAGCGGTACTGGCAGTGTGCAGTGTACCTGTCTACTCTCTGGCAGTCTAATGCTTCCACAGCTAGCTGACAATTATTTACTATCATTGCTAATCATCGCTTGTCCAAGAACACTTTTGTCATCGCCACTGATTAGAAACATTATTTTGGAGCCCCTTAAAATGGTGAAAACTATTTAGTCGCAACTGGAATCAATAATTATTAAAACACTGCGTGTGCAAATTCAGTGCCTTGAACATGAGACGGTGAGGCACTTGACAATATTTCCAAGTAGGCGAGTGCTTAAGATTTGCTTTAGATTTTGGATTCTTATTTTTTTAAAACTGCAAATTATAGCTTTGATAATAACACACGGAGGAGCTGTAAATCATAGATGTACAGTACACCACACGTAAAAATAATGTACATACAGTTGCAGCATTTTGATCGAGCGAAATGGCAACAGAATTTCAATGTGTTCAAAAGAAATCATATTGAGTAGGGGCAATATTATTTGACGTTCATTGTTAGCATAAGAGCCTCTCATGAAAAAGTAGCAGGAACATAAATATTTACTTTTAAGTGTTACTTCAGAGGATTTATATGTTCCACTGTTTTATGTAAACGTTCATGCCCGTGCTGGAATACGGACCTAGGACCTCTCGCACCACAGGCTGGCATGCTACTGACTACGCTACAGAAGCTGGCAGGGACATTAAAAATCCTCAAATTTATGCTGACATGCTGGAGTATGAATCGTATTTGGGTATTCATTTTGGCATGATCCTGTGCCACCAACTCTGTACACACCTTCCACACTTGATTGGGAGCAGCGAGAAGAATAATAAATGTAGCTAAATATACGTAAATTAGTATGAACATAATATTTTGATTTATTTAAATGATTTTTATTTAAACAGCCATCTCACTGTAGGACCACTGTATATTGCTATTATGTTTGGTTTATGAGATCATTCACGTTACTATTATTGAATGGAAATGACAGTGATAGTAAATAACCTAGGCCAAAGGAACACAATATTGTCAATTCTGTACGTGCAATTACTTATTTGATGGTCAAAGAGCATGCCTTTGCTACTCAACTTTCACGCAGCTGAATACCATGGATCTAACTGGAGAGAGCGAGATGTAAGCTAATTAATTTTTGTAGCATTAAAAAAATCAATAAGGAAATAGGATTTGTTCACAGAACTGAAACAACCTTTTCTTTCAATCTGTTTATTTTGTTAAAGTGTCAAGCACTGTATTAAGATGTAAACTATCAAAATGTCACAGGTATTGAATGTTATGTTATAATTAAATTACCACTTTTCTTCCCTTCGGATTGGAGTACATTGAATAAACAATAATTTGTGTAACGAGAAACTGACTTTCTTACTTAATCACTGTGTCCGGTGCGTTGTTACTTTGTACATTTATCGTTTGACTTCAATGTATAATACGTTAATATTATGCAGAATTAAAACTTGTTAAGATTGCTGTGCCAGCTTTACCATTGGCAAGGTTTTTAGATAAATTTTGTATTCACAATAATTGCAGTGCTGTTGTGTCGTGAGAGAAGAAATTGTCGACATCGCACATCCAAGTTTTGAAGTTTCTCTGCAGTCTGTCGTTTCACACAAGCTGTACAGAAGGTATACGACAGTCAGGTATGCAAGTGAACATCTTTTCCCCATCCTGGTCACTGTCCAGTCATTAACAAGCCAGGCGTCAAGCGACAGATACTGTTTGTGGCTTAGGAGCAGCCTTGACCATGGGGAGGGTGCGGAGGTAAGCTCCAGGGAAACCCCTTGTTTACTCTTTACCTGAGCCTGCAGTGTTGCCAATACGCTGTTGAAGTCGTTTGCTGTGCTAAACACGTCATGTTACCATATCGAAGATACACCTTTCGTTGCTATGGTATAAATGGTTGAACAAGTCTTATCAACCAGCCTGCATAGTAGCAAATTCCAAATGAAATCCAATTATTATACAAAGATATCATTTCGGTAACTCAGAACGTGTTAGTTATTTCAGTTTTATTTAATTGATCACGTCAAATATGTTTTTAAAATTTGTTATTTCTCATCGTATAACATTAATATATCGTAGAAGCACTCACTGCCCTGTTTCCGTAACTCGAAAGAGAATTTTCTGTGTGGTAAAGAGATTAGGTAAAAATTACTCTTAAAACGGAATCATTTGTATTATTTGAAACATAAACGAAAATGTCTCTTACTTGCAAACTGTGGAGATAAACAGGTTTTACTAATGCTCAACTACACCGGTAAAATGATTTTCCAGTGTACACAGTGTCCAAACAGTGTAGCGGTTAGAACGCTCGCCTCACACTAAAGCAATCAAGGTAGAAAGCCCGGCGCGATCAGTTACGGATTTTTGCATTTGGTAGGAGCGTCGGGACCTTTCTCGCTTAAGGGAGCAGAGGGGAGGCCAATGTCTGAAGCGAGTTTGGAGCCTACTTTCAAAAATTATTACTGAAGTTATAATGCTAGACAATCATTTTCACGCAGTATTGTGTTAACAGTAGCCACTCGTAAGTAAATATTTATTGAGGAAAATGGGCCTCAAAAGTAAATTATTTTTACAAAATACTACGAAAGACCTAAAGTTTATGGTGATTATTAGGTTTTTATAATTAAATTTAATAAATTTAATACGAAAAATTTGGATTGATTTTTGTAGCAGTTGTGAAGTTTTTGGCTTATCTATGTGGGATTAGCCCAGGAAGGGGAGAAATTTCCACCCTGCAACCCCTCCTCCTCTCATATTTTTCATCAAACCAGGAAGAGGTAAAAGTTAAAACAACAACATAATCATCCTTGCAGTTACGAAATAATGTATATCCAACAATAATTATTTTTGTCCATGCATTTATGGGGCGTGACACCACCTTACGTGTATAAAGAAAATATAAGACATTGTTTGTGAAACTTTTTAAGAAACAAGAAAGTTCCAGAGTCATTGTGGATTTATTTTACAATGCGTAATCGACACAAGAGGAAGTTTCACTTGCTGGTGAGCAAATTTTATTGACCCTTTATCAAGCTCGGGAAAATTACTTAATCAGCCATAGATACTCTGCTTTCTTGAAATCTGCAAAAGGTGAGCCTGATCGTCCATCACAGTCACACACGTAAGGCTC
>PNEQ01034688.1:0-12495 GCA_003012365.1 Medauroidea extradentata | reverse complement strand
CTGTTGATTGGATATATGACTGAGTTTTATTGTGATTTATAGTGTTTAATTAATTGATGGTAGACTTTTCTTGTGCTTTAATTGTCAAAGTTAATTAACGTGTCTGTGACACAGGAGTAATTGTGTGCATAACTAATTGTGTTGTGAGAGTTCTAGATGATTACTGTTTTGTGTATTTCGTAGCTTTGTGAGCTATTAATTCCAGTACTTAATTTAACTCTTTTATTTGTAATTATAAGACCTCTATCCCAAAGAACTCATGGAAATTGCCCACATATAAAGTTTGTGCTCTCAAACTTGTAACAATATGTTGTAGCATCAGCATGAACTAATATTCAAGCATTATGTAACCTATAAGCATTCTAAACGGACAGTTTTTGTGCTCACAAATTTTAATCAATTTTGTAGTTTTCTAAAAAGATTATACAAATTTTTTTCTTATAAATTATATTTTCCGCATAACAAAATCTTTTACTGCTACACTCTCTCCATGCGGTTTTATTCCGCGTCGCTTCTAATGCACACTTCAATGAATAATATGGGATATATTAAACAATTTATTACATACTTTTTGTCTTGACTCCAGCCCGGAATCCAAGACAACCAACCAGCCTGACAATGGCCGCGAACAGTGGCGTAGCCAAGGGGGGTTAGTGGGGGTCAGAACCTCCCTCCCTCCCTCCCTTTAGCCACCAAAAATTGAAAACATTCATATAAAAAATTTGTAATGTTTTCACTTATAGAAAGTTCTTAATTTAGTTAGTACGAAAACAGTTTAAAAAAGCCCTATTTTGCACCCTGAAATCAAAAATTTTTCCGGTGGAGAACTCCCGAATCTCCATTTCAAAGCAGTGAAAAATTAAAAACATTTCATACTAAAAATCTATAATATTTTACCAGTAGCATTTACTCTATCTGTAGTTACGAAAACCTCTAAGGTAACACTATTATGCACTTCAAAATCCATGTTTTCTCGGGCGAGGAGCCCTCTAGAAACATTTCATGTTTATAAATTAATAATAGGCTATATTTACCATTAGCGTAGTCAATTTTAGGGGAAAAAACTGCTAAAATAAGTATTATTTTGCACCTTAAATTCCTGAATTTTCTCAGGGGAGTACCTCTGAATCACCATTTGAAAAGGGTAAAAAATTACTAACTTTTTATATTTTAAAATTTTAATATTTTCATCAGCAGCATATACTCTATTTTTAGTTACTAAAACTGTTAAAAAGGCACTATTTTGCACCTCAAAATCCAATTTTTTCCGGGGGAGGGCCCCAGGACCCCCATTCTAAAGACGTTGTTGGTGTTTCTGGTTCTTCACAATATTCCCAGGTCAAAACCCCCCCTTTCACAAATCCTGTCTACGCGTCTTCCCGCGAAAGCGTGCAATTTTCTATCAATGTATTACATATTTTGTAGTAAATAGTTCGTAGTGTTCAATATTGGTTTTACATACATTAATTTAAGTTTGCATTTATCCACACGAGCCCTTAAAAATGAAAATAAACTCGCGTACGAAAAATACGTTTCTACCACCATTCCGGCCGTCTGCAAGGCGCGACAGTGTTGCTCCTAGCGTTGCTTTGCATCTCCCATAGCATTTCGTCCCGCGAAGTATCATTCGTAACGTTTCTTATCACCGTCCCTCTCCCCCTCCCGCATGACCTTGGCGATTTCAGCGACCGGAAGAGATAACCGCCAGACGCAGCGTTTCGCTGGTGGAAGACGGCCCGCGCGGACGGAACTAGAGCCCTTCCCCTCCCCGCCCGAGAAAGATGGGAAGCTCGTGATGACGTCGCGTACCCTCCTTCCCCTCCCCTGGTTGGCAGTCGACTACCACGTGACGTGTGGCTCGCTGTGCTCAGGCGGCCGGCGCGACAGTATTGCCGTGTTGAGTGTGCCGTGCGCGTCAGTGAAGAGCGTCTTCTGGCACGAGTGGAGGCAGCGTTGCTGTGGGAGTCTGCGCAGGAATACCGCACGTCGTCTTGGGTAAGGGCCATATTCTCTGCACTCTACTGGCCAGCCGCCATTTTGCCTCGATGTTTCGCCTAATTTTAGACCGCGTGCAGGCTTCCCTTTCAACTCACTCGCGCCAGCTGTTGAGGCCCTACTAGTGTGAATTTTTTTGTCCGTTACGATATAAATAATACAACGAGACCGATATGTCTACGCACATACCAATCGTGAGAACGTAGAACGAAAATGCATACACGCTTTTGAGCTAGCGTAGGTTTATCGCGAGTTCAGAGAAGTGGCGTGAAATTAAGCGCATAGATGTGTAATGGACACATTGGCGTCATTTCAGTTTTTTCTAAGGGGGGGGGGGGGAAATTTTGTTTTCTGGTGACAGTGACCTTGTTGCATCTTTTTTTTTAAATTAAGCATGTATAAGTTAGATACTTTAATAATAAAACTTCAGTTTTATGTACTTAAGTTAGCATTATTTACATTAAAAAATACAAAAAATATATACACATAAAATTCTAAATCCAGGGGGGGGGGGGGCATTTGCCCTCCCCTGTGGCCCCAAATGACGCCCCTGAATGGACAACCATGGTCTGTTACAGTATTGCGAGCCTTTGTAAGTGTATGGACTTCTTTGTTTCCAGTTTAAGGTACTCTGTTCTTATCTGGGACGTGTGAGGTAGGATGCTCGCGGTCGGATATTTATTTTATTAACTCAGCCTCAGCCTGGTTTACAGTTGGTACGTGGTTAGAAACTATTAACATTACTGAATAAATAATTATGAGTATTACAATACTATGACACAAACACTAAATGAAACATATAATTGTAAGCATTACGTTAAGTAAGATGCCAAAAAGTTTCACTGTGTGAACCTGTAAAAACCAGGCGCGTTATTTAGGGGGGGGGGGGGTGCCCCCGTGCATTTAGAATTTTAATTGTGTAAAATCTATATTTTTTGTATTTTGTTATTTAAATACTGCTAACTTATGCACAAAAACTGAGGGTTTATTATCAAAGTTTCTTATTATACATGCTTTTAATTAATGAAAAAGATGCAGCAAGGTCACTGTTGCCGAAAATTAATCTTGCCCGCCCCCCCTCCGGTTAAAGAAAAACCTGAAATGACGCCCCTGATAAAAACCATAATGACTTCTTGAAGAAACAAAAATACGGTCTCTGTAGTAGTGTTTGCAGTCACTCTTAGAATATAAATGCCACAAACAGTCAGACACTTCTCAGAAGGGAATGTTATAAACCGGTAAACTTGAACTGAACAGACACTTGCCGTGTCGATTTCAGTGCAACGTGCCCTTGATCACTTTCCATTTGAGTCCTAAGCTCTTGTTCTCTTCATGGACTAGGCTGCATTTGTGAATTAGGATTTAGGGCTCGACAACAACCCCTAGCTAAAGGGAACATTTAAGGGTACATGTGAGCCGTTGTGAATTCTAACAGCGGCATGTGTGACGTCACGTCCGTGATGCACTTTTCAAGGGCTTGAAGCGTGATATGGCCCTCATGCGGCCTAATTGAACACGGCCTATAGCGCTGGATGAACCTCTTAAAACAATCGCTGTTGCTTGCCACCAAAAGCGCCACGCCGTCGGTGGCTGTGTTCTGTTTGGTCACCTAGGCTGTCACCTAGTTTGTTAAAATTACTCATATTTGTTTAATAACTAAAGAGTGTGACGAATTACTGGCAATTTCTCTTCATAGAAACATTATATTTTACGAATAGGCGCGTATTATTCGACTAAATTGACACTAGGGGATTTATTAATCTCTACTACGCGGTGAGGCAGTTAACTTAAACTAGCTTAATTATTTTATAACTACCAGTTGACATATTTTCAAATAAATCTTTCCAAACTTTGAATCATAAGGAAATAATACGCTATAAATGGAACAAAGACTTAATGCGCAAGGGTACATTGCACTGGAATTGAACATTTTCTTGGAGGATTGACAAAATAGGAATGCGGTAAAATTAAGTAATTTCTGCTTGCTATAGTGCGACACTGCGATAAAAGTGGCTAGCCAATCAGAGGCGATACATACGACTGCGATAGAACATACTCTAATGCAGCTGCGATTGTCGCGTGCGAACATGCAGAGTAGGAGTTTTGTAAATAAACTAGCGCGACAAGGAGGAAGAAGAATATAATACCAATGTAAACAAACAACGTAACTGGGCGGAAATGTGAAAGAAAACTATTTCGGCAAGACTTCCATAAACAAGCCAAAAGAGCGCGTTGATTTGGGCCTTATTTGTCTCCTTTAGCCTCGATTTTGGCCGAAAGGTGAGGGAGTTGCAGCGAGTTGCGACTATTTTTTTTCGACGAAACTACTTAACGCACGTTCTATTAGTGTATCTACGAAAAGAACACACACTTCAAACTATGTCACTATAGTTTCAAAGATTCCTCACGTTTATTTAAAACGTCTTTCTCGGGCTACTCAAAATTTGCCAAAAAAGGGTTTTTCAGATTGCTGTATCCATATAAATAACCGGATTCGAAAAAAAAACTATAGAAACAAGCGTTACACTTTGAACTATGCTGACCACAGATAAAATAATGTCACCATAGGAAAAAGGATAGTAGTTATGTACTGCACACCGGCTGAGTAGCTTGCGCCGCGGAGAGGTGTCTGTCAACGGCAACTTTACCGCTCCTGCCTCACACACAAACTCAGTCTATCTGGAGCCTATCCTGAGCGATATGTCAGAGCCGGAATTGAAACACAGGACCTCGCAGACTGCAGAACGACATCTAACAGACTACGCTACGAAGGCCGGCTTTTCGACGTATTGTTTTAATGATATTTATCCGTGTTGGAATTGTGATCACGCGAGAACCATAGAAAGGTGAATCTAAACAGTCGCGAGATTGTTTTATACTTCGCTGAAGTGCACAAAGACATTTTGGCTGCCCGTTCCCTTTGCTTTCGATAAATACGGAAGGAAATGATAATTGTATTATTTTAGGTATGTATAATTTAAAAAAAAGTAACGTGACTCATCAGTGTAGTTTGAACATTGTCATAAATATCGTCTCGCTAATTGGATTTAGTACAAGAATAATAATTTAGTAAACTGGACGTAGGTTATTACAGAATATTTCCTCCATCTTCTTATACAAAAAGGAATATTTTTCCCTGATTACAAAAGGTAGCATATATTTTATCATTCTTGCATGATTAAACTGTTGTCACGTATTATGTATAGGTAATGTTTAAGTAATTAAATATGCCCTACTTTGGGGATATACGTTTCGCCTTGAAGGGATCAAGGACTCGCGAGGACTATGAAGAGAAACAAAAGGTTCTGGGGCAAGTAGACGAGCACTCATTGAATGATGTCGGTTCCGTGCTTAACTGTGCTCGTGTTCAGTGAGGATTGACCCGAGTTATGGGAAATACGTCCTCTGGGGCAACTCCGTAGTGTAGTCTGGGTGCCGGTCTACGGTGTATATCATCCTGGGTTCGAATCCAAGCTCAGGTATGAATGTTATTCCTTCACCCTCATCTGCTCTTGAGTCCTATACTGCAGGCGCTAGCTAGATGCCATGTCTGAGGTACGTCAAGGTTGTTCAAATGCGATAAAGTAATAATTTATATTTTTATGAAATTGTTAGTTTTGTAGACTATACTTGTGGGTACAGTTTCCTCTTACAAAACATTTTCGCTCTCATAGTTTTCTCTTAACGGTGCGTCAAAGTCGTAATATGTTATGCTGCCATGCAAATAGTGAAAACAATTGACTTATGCGAGTGAAATTATTCACAGTGAAATAACACGCCATGTGCTACAAAATAAAATATTAAGAAACCTCCCGCGAACTATTTTTATATTAAAAAAATAATTTTTACAATGTTTTTTGTTCTTCTGCGATTAAAAAAAAATTCAAAATATGGCATTGTGGTTTTTTTAATGTTTTAATGTATAGTTCATGGCATGTAAGCTCACTGGGAATTATTTCATTTAAGTAGGTTGATTGGTTTTTGCTATTTTATTGGCAGCGTAACAAGCAAAATTTTACTTTGACACACAGTTATGAGAAAACTATGAGAGCTAAAATTATTTTGTAAGAGGAAACTGTATTCACAAGTATTTTCTACAAAACTAACTAGATTTCATAAAAATATAAAATCATATTATCGCACTTGAACATCCTTAACAAGTAGGCGAAGGCGATACTCTCTATACCACAGTAGAACAGGTCTGGACGCTCGCCTGGAAACTCGACCCCCTTGTTTGGCTGCAGTTCACCAAGTTACCGAGTGTGAGTAAGAGTCCGACCGCCCGGATTACAGCGCCAAAAAGTACAACATTCTCGGTAACAGTGAACTGCATTCAAACAACAAGGGCGTCAAGCAAAATACGTTGGTAGGTAGGCGAGTGTCCAGGCCTGTACTTCTACGACGGTGGAATTGACTGGCTTGTGCGTCAAGGCGTGGAAACTGCGTGCAGTGTTTCGATGTTTGAACTTTTCTTGTTGTGACGTTAACATAAGTAAATAGATTAATGGTGGATCAATTTCTTAAATAATTATACCAATGAATGAATTAAAGTCAGAGTTCCATGTGTGGCAAGCTGTCGAGTGTCGCGTCAGTGTCTTTACGACGAGGCGCAACTTACGTCACTCCGAAAAGAACAATTTATTGACATCCTTAACTGTTCGTGGGCAATCACGGGTATTCGCCGTGCTGCCAACACACTGGTTTGTCCAGTACACGAAAGTCTCGAATACCTTAGATCCTTATTCCCGAGGGGCGTCGCGGATCACGTCCGGTATCCACGTCGTTAATTAAGAAAAAAGTAAACAATTTCGCATTTCGAGAGCGACCTCGCGAACCAACGTTCGCCTTGCTGTGAGGTTCGCGCCTCACGCACCCCCCCCCCCCCCGCGCGAGCCCCGACGCGACCCTGCTCAAATACCTGACAGCCAATCCCCGAGCTGTATATTCACCATAGCCACGCCTACTCGCAACGAACAATCAGCTATTCCGTTCTCTATGCCCTGAATTTTTACTTTATTTTCCATTTTTTTTCTCACAAATATAAAAACATTACAGAATTCCTTTCTAATAGACTATTCATGAACATTTACACATGTATTTACAGAACCCTGAAATAAACGAATATTTGCCTATATTTACAAAAAGGCCCCTGATTGGCTGTCTCCTACTTTTCTCTTTATTGGGTGGAAGTAGGCCAGCGGAACTTGGGGGCGGCTTCCCCCTCCCTCCCTTCCTTTCTTCTTGCAGAGCAAGACAAACGTGCTCGTTATTTCTTTCCGAAAAGCTCTGGCGGCACAGTCCCGCAACACAATAGGTAGGATTGGCTACATTGTCCAGAGTCCCCGTGGTGCGACATGTCCCTGTCCGAATGTTGATGAGAGAGGGGTGTGGGGTAGGCCAACACATACTTTTGGAACTTCCTTCCTCGCTCTGCCACAAACGTGCTTTTCTTACAGCAAATTATTTTTAAGTGTAATGTATGTATTACGTTAATATATAGGTTGATTACTCCTTCCTATCGGCTACGCCAAATGCTGATTACACTATGGGACTTGAAGTAGTGGCCGTATTTTTTTTTATTTTAGTAAAGTGCAAAGAAAAGCCCAGCGCATGCTTCTGTATTTAAAAAAAACGGGTTATTGGTAATTTTAAGATGTCCCATAACAATGTTTCCAAACATAATTATATTTATATGGATATTTAAAGCATAGTTTTAAATTGTTTTCTTCTCTTAGAGATAAATATATTGAATACACGTTTAGTAATATTTCTTGTAAATCTTTCTCGTAACATGCTGCAACAATGGCCATGCGGACGTCGTCGTTGTTGAAAGGCAGTAAAACTCTCTGGTGCAAACACTTGTTCCTATCCTAGCAACACAACTATGACACGACACATGGATTGTAGCTTCGCCGTAGTGGTTGAGGATACACGGCTCATGGTTACAGCTCGTAATTACTGTAATATATCTACCTTCTTAAGTCATGGCACTGAAACACTGTCCTTGAGTTCTTGTACGTAATTTTTCGTGACTACCGTAGTTTAGGCATTCATAAAACAATGACTGGAGCCAGTGATTTTTGGTGAAAAGAATTATGCGACAACTAGTTTCAATGCCTTACGTGCACACCTGCAACTCTGGTTCGTGGTTATTGGCGGAATATAATAGGGTAGAGGCGTGGCTCATTTGACTGCACCAACCAGAACAATGTTCCGCGACACCACATATCCGTGATTTGCGGGTAGGACCCCGAGACGACTAAAGTTAAAAACTTCCAATCACTGACCATGAAGCAGAGAAACCGATATGTACATAAGGCCAAATTGTTGCAGAATTCATTTCACCAAAAATCACTGGTTCTAACAATGACCTGTAATGTTAAGAATGCAAATAGTGTTCACTGACAAAAAAGGGTAATACCGATGCTTGAAAACATGTAAAATTAACTAGCATAATGAAACAGGTTTTCAGAATTCGAACTAATCTGATGCGTTTTCTCTCATGCTGATAAGAATAAGCACAGTAAATAGTAAATATTTTTAATTCGTTGCTGCCGATGTTAGACCAGACGTTCATCTTCCACCAAGGCAGTGACGGATTTAAATTGGTTGGGGAGCTACCGGGCTGCAGCTACCCCTCCTATCAAAATCGTGTTCAACATCATGTCGCCAAAGTATGCCCAGTCGCCTGAATGAAATTGGAGTTTGGTTCTATAATGATCCTAGTACATGTAATGCGCCCTGCTTGTGTATATGTTATTTTTAATGTTCTGCAACAGGAACAACCACATTTTGAGATGGCTGGTGTTTTATACAATTCATAAATTTACGTAAGCACCCCCCCACCGACGAAAACAATAAGTTTCTAAATCCGCCACTGCAGGAAGGTTAAAATAAACATTACCAGTGGACAAGGGTAACGCACCCCGAATGCAGACTTACTATTAGGCGACGGAAAGTATCTGCTTACCCTGGACGATGACATGAGATGACGTCCGTCAATGGAGAATCATCGGAATGAGGAGGATGGAGGGTATGGGAGATCCCAGAGAAAACACACCGACCAGAACCATCGTCTGGCACGATTCTCTTATGCAAAAACCCAGGGCCTGGCCCTACCATAGTAATCCGGGTTTGGTTCCCCTCGTGGTCACTTCCTGATATTCCTGTTCCGGGAAACATTGCAGTTCCTCGGCGGGTTTTCACGGGTTATTCCTGTCCTGCCCCCCCCCCCCCCAAACCCTTGCATTCATTCGTTACTGGCAGCCTGGCGCAGTTGTCACGCACGATAAATGTAGTTCCCGATAGTGAAAGCCTTTGATGCCCTGTTTGTTTTTCCTGTAAACAAATTTGTATTTTTTTTATCACTCTCACGCAGGATTGGAAGTAATTCACTGAAACACATATTTTAGCTTCTTCTGTATCGACATGTCATATTTTTATAATACATTTGAAGAAAAAAAAAAGACCTCTTTTGGACAGATGTAATTAGTCAGCACGTTTACCATATCGGAGGGGTGGGGAAGCAAACATGGGAACACAATATAATTGCTTTTAATATTGAGCTATATTATAGCCAATATCCATGGGGTAGGTAGTTGAACGAATAATTACCTGGTATAGAAATAATTTTAATGTTTGTTAGTTACATAAATATTTAGCATAGTAAAAATAACTTAACCATATTTAACATGTATAAGTTCCTTCTTAAAAACTTTTGTATCGAAATTTATAATTTCATTCTGAAAAAAAAATTGAAATACGGTGTTTTAACAGTTACAGCAAAAACTGCTTGACGAGTAAAAATGCCCTCAAAATAATTTTTTAGTGTTATTAAGTTGACCACAGGCACGTATGAGACTTATTTCTTCTTGTTTTATGTTTATGAAATATAATTTTACTGAAATGTATTAGGGGTCTAGGGTTTGTGTTTGTAAAAATGATTTGAGGAGTGTTATGTAATGACATCCTAGCGGTAACATTTTAGCACGTTTAAACAAATAAAGACGTATATAAGTCGGTTTCTTCCCTGTTGGCTTTTTGCATACGTTATACCTTTTCGAACACGTTTTTATTTAACTAGCTTTCTGTCTGTTCGGTAATCCTGAGATGCTTCGATGTATTTATTTATAGCCTATAGGGTTTTATTACTCACTTTGTGTTTGTTCAGAACAAATTTTGCAGTTGAGTTTAAGCTAACATTCCGTTGGTCTATGGACTTAACATTTCAAACACAGCTCAGAAAAGGATGACGCTGCAATACAAAGAAAAAAAAAAGATATATCACGTTTTAAAACTGACTTAAAATACTGCACAATAATTTCTCCTATTTAAATGGTCGTGAGAGTAAAATATAAAAAAAACGTTGTGTGCATGCATGTAGTTCGGAGTGCGGAGATCTGCTGTAGAGAAAAGTATCACACACTATATAAGTTCAATACATTTTCATGCATATATTATAACCTATTGCATATGCCCCACATTTTTTGCTTTAATCATACGAGTACTTTCATAAGAGAAATTAAGTTGTGTATTTTTGTCCGTCTTAAAAACGTACATTAATTATTTTTTATTTAATATTATTTACTGCCACCTGTATTCATTGAATGAAACAACTTATCGTTTCAGCTGGTGACGTTTTTATTTCCAGTTCTGCGGAAAGTTAATGAAGCAAAAATGTTTAGGAATTCGTAGCATGCGAAAATAATCCTTAAATATTTTAAATTTTGTTAGCCACTTACTTTAATTTCTAAAAAGACACTAAAAATTTTTCGCGTTTATTAAACCTTCGCACTTTTACTCTCCAACCTCACCGCCCCCCCCCCCCAACCGCCCGGTTTCCGTTCAACCCCTCCCTCTACATCTGTGTAAAGTCGGCACCTTTGTTTAAATCTTTTTAACTTGCACGATAACACGCATACAAATATTAGCGTTTACGCTCATTGTTTCTGATTATAGAAATATAACTTCTCGTACGAAGGATTTCGCAACTTGTCAGAGTAATAGCCCAATGTATGCCGTGTGCTGAAATAGGCCTAACTTAACGTGAAGCGATTTTGTGACAGGAGAGTGTGATCGATAGCTGGCGCCCTTCAACTTTATATCCTCGAGTTGTTTGCGGGTCCACAGCCATTACTCATTGGCCGAGTCGAATTACTGCGTGTGGCCAATTTCCTTAATTGGAACACTGGGTCAGCAAAATAAAGTGCATGCCCCATCACCTCCGGCAAACACAATGTTGGTTGTTGTCACACACTGGCGCGAGATACCATGGCGGCTCTAAGAGAGCAGTGTTGTCAGTTGAAGCTTACGGAATCCGCGACAGAAGAACATGTAATTATAGCAATGTTCACGATGTAATGAAACAGTAGTAGGAAAAGCAATGTTATATTCTCAAGGACGCTGCTTAAGGGGGATTGATCCCTGTCAGATCGGTTTTACGGTTTTTCTTATAAATAAGGTAATAGACACATCGTTTTACTTTTTTTCACGCTGACAAGGCATAGTTTATAGTTTCGTTCACTTTTTGGAATCCATATGGCATTGTTTCTGTTAATTTTGTGGTCTCTGTAGTCGCTTCCGTAAATAAAGCAATTTTCCTTTCCAGCTGTTTCCCGTTGCAAAATAATGAATACATTATGGTTCCAGCAATTCCAGAAAAACGATTAAGTTTATATCTATGCCCTGTCGTGACAAAAATTTTGGTACATCGACTGGAATAGAAGTTATCGAAAAAAAAAATAAATAAATAAATCCAAGGTAGTAGGGATCAATACCCCTTAACCTGCGCGTTAGAAGCTCAGAAGCGATGTGCTAAAAGGGCTAGTTTGAAGCGTCCGTGGTAGGTAAATAAGCGCTGAGTTCTTCACTTGAGATCTACACTGTTTGAAAGTCAATATAGAAAAACTACCGAACGCAATCCTTGATAATTATATTTGCGAACTTTATTAACTAACATTTACCCAGAACGATATATTTCTTACGGTGTTTGGAAAGGAAAGATTTCGAGCGGAATACTGGAATACTGTACTCAATAGTCAGTAAAATCCTAACTAGGTACTCATCAAAATTCGATGAGATTTTTTTGCCGAGTAGGTATTTTATCACCGGGTGTTTATTTATATAGCACTATGCGGTAGTATGCTACTTCCGAGAAAAAAAAAATAAAAATAATTTTTAGAGAAATATGGGCTTAAAACCACAAACTCTGCAAAAAAGCAAAACTGCCATTTTTATAATTTTTAATATATTATGAGGCCTCTATAATAGCAGTGGATATTGACTTCGCAGGCTACAATGTGACGTACTACCCGACCACGGCAACTAGTCCCGCGGGAAACACGCGAACTACCGCTGCGTCGTCCTTGAACTCCATGCGCAAACGGTGTGGCGCGCCACAGCAGCGTCCATAATACTGTGGCACAGTGTGTTGTGTTCTGGTTCCATGCGTGCGGCGTGGTGCCACGTGAGAACAGTGCGGTAGGATTGTGAGTACGATGT
>PNEQ01034687.1:0-12496 GCA_003012365.1 Medauroidea extradentata | reverse complement strand
GTCGGTACGGCACACTGTACAAAATGCGAATTTCTCGCCTTTGTCTGACTTTAGAACACACGGAAAAGTCAAAGAATATTCACGTTTAAAAACCTGACCATACTGTTTCTTTTTACCCGACATATCAGAAAAGTTTTAAAAAAACTCCATTAATAACCAACACTATCACACGCAACTGTAAACACGTGATAACACTTTGGTCTTCTTCCATACACAACACAGTAAAACAATTCAATAAACCTTTGTTTGCAAATTCTGCTCTCAATGTACAACGATTTTAACGTCAATAAAGTTATAATGAAATTATACCGCGTGATTCCATAATAGTAAACTATTCTAAACCCGCGAAACCGTCATCACTTCGGTAAACAAAAACAATGGTCGGCAGCTCAGCACTCGGCAGACAATTGAACGCCACGCTTCATTTGTGTAGTGCGCATGCTGACGCTAGAATTTTAACGGTTACTCTCGTGCCACACGTAGATAATATGGTACATTGAAGTTATAAATATGGTACAAATGTCAGAAATAAAGTATGCAGTTTACGAAACTTTGGTACCAAATACTTTTGTTACTGCATGTAATACGGCGATAGCAACAGAAGTACGATAAACGTATAATACGTACCGAACATATAGAACATATTTAACAAACGTCAATAACACAATTTGTAAAAATCGCAAGATTTGGAGTCTTGTCCGTAAAATCGTAAAACTTAATATTTCCCGTACAAATTACAGGTAAATCGTAAAAGTTGGCAGGTCTGTAGATGCAACGAAAACCAAGTGGCTTGCTCGAATGAAATAATTTACACTGAAATTAGATGTAATGGGCACTGTGCTAAAAGATTTAAAAACACTCAACAAAGTCATTTTGTCTTTTTTAAAAATTGCCATAAATGAGGTAAATTTTTGTCATTTTAGGATTATTTTTTTTTTTTAAAGTACAAAGGAGTCCCATTCTGTGTTTTCCAGGAGGTTTGAGATTAAAGACTTGCCGAGAGAATTCGAGACTTTAGAGCGAGTACATAGAGCTACTGCAGAGGCATGAGAGTTTTTCGCTGGCAGGTGCCTGGTGCCAGTTAAAGTGATAGTGACGAGTTGCTAGAAGTGTTCGAGGGTGTCCTGCGAGTTGGATTGCAGCAAATAGTGGTAAGAAGGCGTTTCAAGGTCACAAAAGGTTCATCTGTGCTCGTTCATTGGGTCCACTATTGTGAGTGATTAGAAAGACTTTCCATGTACAGAGAACTTATACATATTTATTATTTAGATTTTATAATCCGTATGTAAATAGTAGTTATTTGTTTTGTTCGACATATACTGTGATTAATGACTGGATTTATTTGCTTGGACATACTCCATTGTGAAATAAATGACTGTCAAAAGAAAACTAAAATAAGACTCCCATTGCACAGTTCTTTCAAAGTTCATACTGTGATTAATCATTATATTATAAGGTTTTTTGTATAGATAGTTGTAAATAAACTAGGTTAGGGTTATTAATTTTCTTTCTTTTATCAAAGACCTCCTTCCCCCAAACATACCTAGCTACAACTTGAAACAATATTTTCTTTGAGGGTAGTTTGTAGCTTCGAAGAACCACTTTTACACTCCTGAGACAAAGAACCACTTTTATGCTCCCGAGACAAACAAACCGACTTTTGTGCTTCCAAGACGACAAACTATTTTCGAGCTTCCGAGACAACTAACCACTTTTGTGCTTCCGAGAAAAATAACCAGTTGACGAAGAAACACTTTTGTGATCCCAAGACAACCACTTTCATTTTACCTAACAATTTTTTTTTTTTTTTACAAAAATTCAGACGTGAAAATATAAGGTTCATAAGGGTGTACAATATGCGGGTATATTTGATAATTTTAATGTGAGGCACTCTGCTACTGTTTGCTCTGAAGTGTTTTGTTTTTTCTTACTTGCAAGTACTTGTGCAGTTAACATTTAGTTTTTTACCCTTACTGACAAAATTTTCCAGTTTTTATTTGCTTGATCTGTGCAAAACAGTAAAAAAAGCTGTAATCTGCTTCATTTCAATGTTTTGAGTAAATCAGAAGTAGATTGCAAAACATGTTAAAAAAAATTCAAAAAGCTAATTGGTAAGGTAAACTAAATTGTTTATTCACCAAATTTATTACAGTAAACTGACCAACTAGTTTGTTGAACAAGCGAAGCTGCCTAACAAACTACAAAGGCCGCTGCAGCACGTACTTAATGTTTTACCGTTGTCTCGCAAACTTTTAATTCAGTTTTCATTCCAAATTTTTAAAACATTTTTTCATGGAAATTTCCTGAATTTTTATGGTGGAGCAGGTGGGAGAGAGAAAAAAGATTGATGGCTAGACGGTGTTCGTCATCATTTCTCATTTGATGGCACGCGGGCGGACTAACTCACAGTGCGCAGGCTCGCCAAGCATTCCACCGAAAGTTTTGATGTTTTTTTCTTTCAAGGCTGTGGCTTACCTGTTGAAAGTATGTGTGTTACGTTATTGTTTTGAGCCAACAGACTTTTTTGAAATCACCTTAAATTCGTCAGAGGATTTAAATTTTATGAAAAAGTGAGGGGGGGGGAAAGGGGTGGAATGTGATGTGTGAAAAAATATGAAGTTTGATTTAATGAAACATTGATTTAGAGTAAACATTTTCGGGTCCCGTGGCATTTAGTTAAATCTGGGTTCTACCGTAAAATTACAGAATGGACTGAACTAGAACTGTAATAATGGAGCAAATCAACAGCGATTGTTATCTGAAAATTAATTCAGATAGACATATAAACATGGAGTGAACCCAGACTGAAAATTTTGTAGATAATTTATTTGCCAAACATGGAAGCACAAAACCAACAACTATCAAAAACCAAATTATAGATTTTGTTTGAATGTATTGATTAGAATGTTTAATTTGTTTCAGTTAATACTTCTCATTACAGTAAACCCTCGTTTTACCGGACTATTTGGGGGGAGGTGTGGTCCGGTAAATCGCGAAGTACCAAAATCGCCACACGAAAATAGACAAGCCGATACATTGATAGCAGTGTGATAAGCATAGTAACGCAGGGGGAAGGTTTGTGCTGACTGGCGGGAGTAGAAAGATAAGCATGTGCCTTTGTCTGCACATTGAGAACCAGAGGCGGGGGATGGGAAGTGGGGAATAGAAGGGGAGGGACAGGAGGCGGCTTGCTATCAGCTTGGTTTCGTGTTATGTTGCGTGGTTACATGTGACACGTGAACTTGAGCTACTGCTTTGCTTTTCACAGTAAAGTGTTTATTTACGAAATGTATATGACAAATAAAAAATGTCCATCTAAACTACCGCTGTTTGCATCGTGACGAAGTATCGTATACCGTGTCTGCGAGACAATAATCTAGCCGTCATCCTCAAGAATTTCTGAAGGGCAAGGGACGGAAGTGCTGAGCGTGAGAAAGGCATGTGTTGCGCTAATTTGTCCGCAGCAGATTTTATCTCTCTACACCTCACACATTTACACCACACGAGCGTTGTTGAACATACATTGCCTCGTGTGAAGATGCGGTAGCAAGTTTCACGTGTTTCCTGGGTCCAACAGTGCCATTTTTTTTGTTCAACATCATATTTCAACACGTAACTATTTAACTAGTTTTTTGCTTTACAAATGTCCGACTCAGTTTGTTTCTTAACACCATAATCATCAGACAACTTTGCTACCGAAACACCGGCCTTCTAACTTTTATATTAGATCAAATTTTTTGCCTGATGTAAAAGTTACTCTATTTATTTTCTGTCCTGTTGCAGACAATATTTCATTTTAAAAAACAAATAATCTTTATCGCGTACAACAATTGCGTTAAAAACTCACGTAGACACGACAGTCATTCTTGTCTAGACATGTCAAAACACTGATGAGAGACTGACTAGCTCTGCTTACGCTTACCATCTTACGCGGCTATCTGTGCGCGTGCCTGATGTTGCTCACCAAAGCACAATAACCAGGTAGGTCTTGCGCTGTTGATCTTACAGTTCCGTAAAAAAATTCAGGTAGACAATCATTCTTTACCGGACACGGCACGTACCCCGATGCGCGATTAAAAATAGCTCTGTCTACCGTCTTACGCAGCTATCTGTGCGCGCGCCTGATGTCACTTACCAAAGCACAATAACCAGGTAGGTCTTGTGCTGCATGTGACAAGTAGACCCGACGGTGGAATAATTTTGTATAGCCAGATTTTGTCCGTTAAATACATAGTCCGCTGAATGGAGGTCTGATAAAATGAGGGTTTACTGTATTTTTAACGCAATCAACAGTTTCATTTGGCTAGTCCCGGACAATTCTAACTTCTTACATAACCATACCTGCTAACTTGTAAGGAATGCCATGAGTAAGATTTTAAAATCACCAATTATCCACGTAAATCCTGCACAATGTTTCAAATGCAGTGTGACATGTAAACTTTCTTATTCTCAAATCACTGTGCACCCACCCAAATTACAAAACAAGAAAAATATTACTATAAAATTTAACAGTATGCAGACAACTTATCCGATACAAATTAAAAATTTACTAGAAACATTATTGCACACACTAAAAAAATTTTCATAGACTTACCAAATTTACCATTCAATGCTGTAGTATTTTCACTTTGGAGCACAAATTACAAAAACAATGTTCAGTTCAAGGCATGGTAATATAAGTTTAGAAAAAAAATTCTTTTTAACTCAAATTCCTAATAGTAATTTTCACATGTGTAAATGTATGTACACTACTACTCTCTCCACCACTAAACTGTGAATTGGTGTTCTGCAGACTCTACACTGTAAAATGTTTAGCCCTTTGCAAAACTTAAAAATCATCACTAAAATTTGTTTGTAACAAACTGTTGAGTTACCACTCTGCAAAATTGTTATATCCTGCACAGTTTTGTTGCTCATTGATGATCTAAATACAGTACAATGATGATAAACTTTCAACCATTCCATACATTTCACAGCACCCACAGAGACAAAACATAAGACAAGACTTCTCAAAAATCTTGCATGAGACCTAACACATGAATATGTGGACTAGAAGACTGAAGTGTAACATTCAGTATATCAAATATAGGTACAACATTCAATAAGAATGAACAGAATGCCTTGTTCAGGGGGGAACATACGAACAGTTAGTGTGTCTCATCACAATAAAAAGATCTATTGTTATTCATCAAAGTACTGCTACTTTCTATTTTTTTTCACACCGTCAGGCTGCACTCTTTCTTCCTTTTTAGAAGTACAGACCTGCCAACTTTTCAAGAAGAAAATCAATCAAACACCTACTAGAGGTTAAATTTTGACGTAAATTGCACGCAGCTATTTTATGTTAAAATTCATTACTTCCACGTTTTAACTGGATAAACTCTAGTTTTTGTCTTTCTTTTAGAGAAGCTGACAATTCTGCAAGAAAATGTTTTGCAGCAAAACCAATGTGTCAACTTTACTGCTTACAATGAAATTCTTGTACTAATACACATCATCATGTCAGGCTTTACACACCGGTTCATAATTTTTCTAAGAAGTTTTTCCATGCGTCAAAGTAAATGGGCTCATTGGTTTTGATGTTTGAAACTACTTAAAAAAGGGCTCACACTCATCTGCAACTGTTTTGCAGTAAGTCTTTTCAGACTTTACAAATGGATCAAGAGCTGCTTCTACCAGGATTTTTACAACTTTTGTCTTTGGAAGCTTGGCTTAGTTAACAAATCTTGCAACATGATCCCACACCATGGAAAAAGCAGCTTAATGGCTTGGTGAACAGCAATTTTCATCCACATACTCTTGTTTTTATATTTGTACCCGATATTTTTTTATTTTAGACACAAAATGTGACTAACTTTTGCTCATATATAAAATTTTTACTCTCTCTTAGCTTTTGCATAATAGCTTGTTTAAGTCAAAATGTGCATGTTTCAGTTTTAAGGACTACATTAAAACCAACATACCAAACTGAAAAAATTCACAGTGGTTAAAAATAGATGTTGGAGGCTACAGGTTCACGCACATAAAAACATTTTGTATTTAAATAAAAAACTGAAATTTAAAACAAAAATTTAAAACACTCAATACTTTTTTTAAAAATACAAAAATATTTTATTTTGTGGTTTAACATAGCTTAACTTATAGCCTACAACGTCATTGTCCACTGTCAAAATTTTCTTCAGTTTGGTAAGCGAGCTGGTTTTAGCGTCGTCCTTAAAAAGGAAACATGCAAATTTCGGCTTTAAGGAGTCATTACACAAAAAATTGCTGTCCACTGCGGCCTTAATACAGTAAACCCTCGTTTTATCGGACCTCAATTCCGCGGACTTTGTATTTAACGGACAAAATCTGGCGATACAAAATTATTCCACCGTCTGGTCTACTAGTCAAATGCAGCACAATACCTACCTGGTTATTGTGCTTTGGTGAGTGACATCAGGTGTGCACACAGATAGCCGCGTAAGACGGTAAGCAGAGCTAGTCAATCTCTCATCAGTGTTTCAACATGTCCGGACAAGAACGACTGTCGTGTCTACTTGAGTTTTTAACGCAGTTGATGTACGTGATAAAGATTATGCATTTTTAAAAATGAAATAGTGTCTGCAACAGGACAGAAAAAAAATAGAGTAGGCTAACTTTGACATCAAGCAAAACATTTGAACTAATATGAAAGTTAAAAGGCCGGTGTTTCGGTAGCAAAGTTGTCTGATGATTATAGTGTCAAGAAACAAACCGAGTCGGACATTTGTAAAGCAAAAAACTAGTTAAATAGTTACGTGTTGAAATATGATGTTGAACAAAAAAAATGGCACTGTTGGACCCAGGAAACACGTGAAACTTGCTACCACATCTTCACACGACGAGGCAGTGTATGTACAACAACGCTCGTGTGGTGTAAATGTGAGGTAGAGAGATTAAATCTGCTGCGGACAAACTAGCGCAACACATACGTTTCTCACGCTCAGCATTTCTGTCCCTTGCCCGTCAGAAATTCCCAAGGACGGCGGCTAGATTATTATCTCACAGACACGGTATACGATACTGCGTCGCGATGCAAACAGCGGTAGTTTAGAGGGACATTTTTTATTTGTTATGTATTTAGTAATTATACAATTTACTGTGAAATATAAAGCAATAGCTCAAGTTCATGTGTCACATGTTACCACGCAACGTAACACGAAACCAAGCTGATAGCAAGCTGCCTCCTGTCCATCCCCCGTCTACTCTTCCCCCGCCCACCCCATGGTTATCATAATGAGCAGACAAAGGCGCGTACTTATCTTTCTACTCCCGCCAGTCAGCACAAACCTTCCCCCTCGCCCTCTTCCAGTGATTTGACCACAACAAACACGTTGTGTTACTATGCTTATAACAATGCTATAAATCTATCGGCTTGTCTATTTTCGTGTGCCGATTTTGGTACTTCGCGATTTACCGGACCACACCGCCCCCCAAATAGTCCGGTAAATCGAGGATTTACTGTACTACAATTTTGAATCCAATACAGTATAAGGGTTCTTTTTTCGAACAAAAGTTTAATTCAACACACAACTTAAGACAAACATGAAAAATTAGCAAACTTACTTTAAGTCCTTCACAACTTCATTCACCAACATGAAAAAGATTGCAGTAACCTTCAAAATAAACTGTGACTGAATGGAAATTATTGTAACTCGAGATTGTGTATGTACAGTCAAAAGCTAAAACAAAAAAATACTATTTTTAATTTGATTTCTTAACTAATAAATAAAATTTCCCTTACTTTATAGCTACTTCCCTGACACTCAAATTTTTCCCTGACCTTCTCTGACTTTCCAGACTGTAGGAACCCTGGAAGAGTAATTCTGTAGTTAAACAAGAGAGAGATAGCTGTGATAAGTGGAAAACGGGAGTGAACAAGCAACTTTTAAGTTTGTTTTTACAAGTTTTGACAATGTTCGCAGAAGTGATAGGGTGTTGGAAATGTCCAATATGGTGTTCTTGCAATAACTATTGAACTTCTACTAAAAATTAACACCACAATCAGAGAGAAGGTATTTTGGCAAAACATCAATGCAACTGTGTTATAACTGCATATGACAGGATACTAAGAAACACACTAACTTCTGGCCATTTCGAATGACTATACATGACTAGGACGTGCTTTCCCACGAATCATACCTGTAAGTCCTAGACTTAACTTGTCACCACTCTTCTGGCAAAGAGGTTGAATTAAAATTTCTCTTCAGGGTTGAAATAAGGCTTGAGCATGAGGGTTCCCTGAAGGGGAGAGTGAAAAGGCTGCTAGATGTCCCGAGGAGAGTGGTTTTCCTGGGCAGTCGACACAGTACAGTCTCTACAGCAGAGTGGGAAAATTCTCGCTTTTCATGAAAAAGGGGGGGGGGGGGTAGGTGTGTTAACCACTCACCTTTTAAAAGAGATTCTTCAGGAGATGGCGTTTTCGGTCCAATAGAGACTTCAGCTTGAAGTCTACTTCCCTCTTTAGTTTCTGGATGCGGGGGTGCGGCACAGGTGCCGGCTTTCCTGGTGACTTTATGGGGCTGATTAATGGCAGCTGAAGGCGATGCAAATCCCTGAGGATGCGACCGAAATTATCGCGTTTGGTCTAGGGTGGTTGATTCTCAGTGTCCTTGTAGCGACAGCAAAATTCTAGGAGAGTTACAGATTTCCCTGACGCTTTTTGGGGTGGTGGGATTATTCCCATAAGTATTTCATTTACGCTTGTAACTGCCTGCTGGCGCTTAGCTGCGGCCTCTGACTTACGGCCTTCAATTACTACTCTCTTCTCTGGCGAGATATTAATTATCAAACACTCTGAATCAGACATGAGTACCTTACTTCAGAAATGAAACTAAGAAGATGTGTCTAAACAGTATATATTGTTACTCAATTACTGTTTTTACACTGGTCTTTACAAATTTTACACATTGGTCTTTATACACTGATTTATACAATGTTCACTATGTTTGACCACATGGTCACTTATACACGGACCCCCCGGAACTTCTCATTGACTTGACTAAACTTCCGCATCCGGCGGTCATAGATATGCGCCTCGTGGCGACTAGTTAAACTCGCGGTAGGGTGCGTTCCCTGATACTGCCCGCGCGGCTAGGGCGTGTCTCCTTAACGAACTGCGCTTTCGAAAAAAGAGTAGGGTAGGGCCAGGCTTAGGCTCCCTTCTCAGGAAGCAACCCTTTTGAGGTTGGGGGAGGTGCCTAGGCTTGCTCGGGGAGGAGGCCCGAGTCCTAGACTGTTGATCTGGCTAGACTAGCACCAGCCTTATATACCCCTGAGGGGGGGCATAAAGTACCGTTAGTGGGTGGTGAACATGGCCGCCACTGGAGAGGAGGCTGTGTGCTGGCTAGCAGGTGCGCCACCCTAACACCCACAAATCTCCAACACTTGGCAAAAAAAATATGTGACTATTAATACTTTCCCACGGGGCCGTGATAATGTCCGTGTTGCCAAAAGAAATAAACAAAGCGCTAAATAAATACACAAATCAATAATATTACGTTTACAATAATTATATACACATTTTCTCTCTCTAAAGTTCATAATTTTCCGCCTGGCATTGTTTGCATAGCGTCCATTTGTTTGTTTACATTTGTGATGGCGGGCGTGAATATATACATACAAAAACAGTAAATATAAGCATCTCTAAACCTTTAGTTTTACGTTTTAAGGCAACACGGCTCACAATACTGGATTTAAGTGACTCCTTGGATAAAAACAAGGTAAACTAGACCCCCGATTTTACGAATACTCACGGTTCCTCTCATCACATTCGAAAAATCGCTACCTTCGTAAATTCGATAGCGGCTTATTTTTGCCCCCCACCCCCCTATGTTAACAGAAAATTTTAAAATTGCATTTTTTCTGCAAAGTGTCTCTAGGCCCCAACTTCCGTAGCGTTTTGCGGGAAATTAACGTAATAATGTAAACTTAAATTTATAACAGTAGCCAGACGTCACACTGATGAGCGGTAGATATGACCGACCCTCGTCCCCAAAAAATGAGAAAATCGAGATTCCGAGTGCCTTCTCTCGAGCGAATAGCCCGACTCCCGTAGCATTTAACGGAAAAATAAAGTAAGTGATAGTTGGGATATAAATTTACATCAACAGTCAGACGCCCTACGATCAAAAGAACACCGCTAAACAATAGATATGATCGACCTTTGTCCTAAAAAAAAAAAAAAAGAAGAAAACCGAGCTGTCGAGTGCCTTCTCGCGAGCGAATAGCCCTATTTGCGTAGCGTTTAATGGGGAAGAAAAGTAGGCATTCCTTACTAGTAAAATGCCCTTGTAAATTATTCACCAAAGAAAGAAGGAATAAGCGGATGTATTTATTCATTGCGCAGTTTTATATAACTTAACGTAAAAACATTCCCTCGACGTTGTTGATGAATTGTACGAGAACGTAGATACTAGAAGCGTGCAGAGAGGACAGATAGCGCAACTGTACGAACGTTGACAGGATGGCAGATTGATAGCGGCACAGTAGCATATACCGACGTTGTTCCAAAAATGCCATTTTGTGACGTTCTTTTCTTACCTAAAATTGTCGAGAATTACATGTATAAGTGATTGAAAATAATCACTTTCACAGTCAGTATATGCAGTAAAAATAAATGAGGAGTTCCGGGATTATGTAATACACGAACGTCTATTTATTTTCCAAGTTCGACATACCCGGAGATAAATGTTTCTACACTTGGATAATAGATAGCGCTATTATCGTGCTCACTTGTGAAACGCACGTTTTACGACACGCAGTAACGCACTGTTTAAGGAAATTATGCGCCAAGTTAATTGTTTTAATTGCGTATGGTGTTAACGCAATAAAGAAAAATATCACGCTATTATTTGTAAGGTTCGTGTAAAAAAGTAAACTCATTCGACACGAGACGAGAGATATAAGACGTCGTGAAACAGCCTAGAAGGAGGCTGTACTATAGTTAAATGAGCATATGCGCATGCGCTGGAACTTTGCGTCTATAGTACGACCTTAATATAGATCCTAATACGTCGTAGTTGGAGACAGGCCGGTCGGCTTGGCACAGGCGGCGCTGTGGCCGCCGCGCAGTTTTCAAACTGTCACTGCCACATTTTTTAACGGAATTTTGCAATTTTTGTTTTATTTTTAATACTGTGACTTACCAAGAATTAACTGCAACTCTACAATTCATATTTTAATGCCGTGAATTAGATACAGATGTTTTATTCATTGTCAACGTTATTCCTTACAATTTTTTGGTCATATAATTTTGTATTTTTTGAGGGTTCCTGAGATTGTATTCGTAGAATCGCTACCTTCGTTAAATCCAGGGTTCGTAAAATCAGGGGTCTAGTGTAGGTCTAACTCATAAATAATACTAAATTATGGGGCCAAGCATAACATATGTACTAAGTACCTTGCAGGGTGCGTCAAACTCTTACACATTTAAGGCTTGAAAAGTAGTAAAGGCCACTCACAGTTATTTAGCTGTATCCTATCACTAGGGACCCCTTGATTTCGCGAATGGTTTTTTCACGAAAATTTTATACTCAGTCATAGAACCTATTTTAGAACTTTTGAGGTTATGTTGGATTGTTTACTTACATTTTTAGGTTCGCGAAATGTCACGAAATTTGTCCCGTTCCTGGTTTCATACGAAATTTCCCGAAATTCCACCGTTTCACGAAATTTCGCACGAAATTTTACCATTTCAGTCACTATTTGGTAATCGAAAACTACTTGAAACTCAAGGAAGTCGAAAAATTTTACACGAGATACCCAGGTCAAGGATTTCTCCACTTTCCAATTTGTTTATCGTAAATACAATCCCGTTTTAATACCGTTTGTATTTTCGCAAAAAAAATACATTTCATTCTATTTGCGTGATGAAACCAAAACATTTTTTGTAACTTCGTGCGTCAATTGTTTTCCATAGCAGCCATGATTGAATACGACTATGAAATGATACGATACAAGAATATTTCCTTGAGGCGATGCCATGTTAGGTTATTCATTTGTTAGAATTTTACCGTGAAAACTACAAGTTTCGATCCGTGGTAATATTTTCTCCATTTTATCATCGCCACTTTTTTTTTTTTTTACTTTTTCGTAAATAAAACGGAAAATTGAAAAATTCAATATGGCGTCCACACAAATTTTTTGCCTCGAGTGCGTTACCTCGCATCTTTTCGTTTATCTCATTATTTTAACTGAAATGGGCCACTTTATGTACGCAACTCTGTGACCCGTGTTTTGTTTACACAATAATAATAATATTTCACTCGCAAATGGGCATAGTGGTCGTCTTTGTGTACGAATTAATTTTCTGAATTAGCGCATTCTTTAAAAATACTCGAGAATAATTATTTTGTCAGCTAGGCGTACTTAATATTTTAATGGAAGTTTTTTGTTACTGAAATCATGCCGAAAATTGTATCCATTCACGACCGTCAGAATGAATTTGCAAGTGATGGATTTTACATATTTGATGTAA
>PNEQ01034686.1:0-12496 GCA_003012365.1 Medauroidea extradentata | reverse complement strand
ATATATATATATATATATATATATATATATATATATATATATATATATATATATATATATATATATATATACAGTACTATAAAAAACAAATTTGTAGACTGTGATGTAGACCTGGTGTCAGGCTGCGACAGGGGGTTAGGTTGGTCTCCCTCCACCCTTGTCAGACTGAGACAGGTAACATACAATGTCAGAAAATGTACACAGACAGCATGGCAAACAAGCAAAACAATGCCTGTATAATGATTCTATATGGTGTAAAATGTTCACAAAATCAGAATTATACAGCCAAAGAGCAAAATCAGAATAATTTTACAAGGGTTCAACTACAGCTACATGCATCCATCAATAGCAAATTGCAAACCATAATTCTATATTTTGGAATAATGACACAATATACTAGATGTCCCACTGTGCCAGAACTCATATAAAACATCTAGAAATACCAGCTGTAGGGTAGGAAGTACTAGTGCAATGTAGCTCTGGGCATTTATTACCCCGAACAGTTCAGGTTGAAAATGAGAAGAAAGAATGATTTTCAATACACAAATATTGCAAATACATTTAGTGTAAATAATATATGACAAGTTATATATGAAACTGACCTGAGTATCTCGAGCCAATAGACGGACAGAAGGTATATGCACTGAGCGAAAGTTAGCTTGTTAACATAGGCGGTCACGTCTGCTGGGTGCTCCAGTAAGTTCAGTATCTGTGTCTTCAGTTCCTGCAGTTCTGTCTGTAATAGGGATCACAAACAGCAATATAACAGCTGGTTCAGTATTCAACTGAGGACTTTGCATAGACTAGAAAAATTCTCTCCTCTCCCTGTGTAGCCTTTCATTATGTATAAACTTAGCAAAGTACTAACTTCAACAAACTTCACATTCAATTACAATTTAAAAAATATAGGGTTGTACAAGTACTTACAGGTGGCACTTGCAGATATAAAACTAGCGGCCTTTCCTGCTACTGTCCTATTATAAAAACTTCACATTTACATCAAACTGTAATGAACATTGTACGATAGAACCCTGATTTTACAAGTACAGGGTGCTGCTGTAGTAGTCATACAGTATCTTGTATAAGCAAGAAACCAATTACCAAGGAGACACTGTCATTGCGCACTGCAGATGTATACTGCAGCTCCCGCATCTCAGAGCGAGAAGATGTCTGCGATACCATGCATGGAGACTTGACAGCAATCACTCGCACGCCGTCATACCACTCGGCCGGCCACAGACCTGATCCCATAAAAGTACAGTCAAAGACATATACAAAGTTACAGCACTAACAACTTCAGCTCATGTTGTTAAGAGCCAATGCTACCACAAGAAACATCTACCTTCAGCTGTGTCGTCTAATTTTAATTATTGCTCATTTACTTTTTGCAGCAAATATTTGTGTGAATGAAACACGTATATTAAGTACAACAAATTTATCCCAGATTAAATTTTCTCTCTTTTTTTTATGAAATAATTTAAAACTACTGCATGAAGAGATATGCCATGCAGAAAATAATATGAGTGTTTATGATTTATCCTGGATAAAAAACTGACATTCACTATGCACATAGCAGATAACTTACATAAAAACTTGGAAACACTTCAAGGCCAAATAAAGTTAGTATCCATGTGAAAAAATTGTTAACATACCATGCTTATTCAATAAGTATCATGAATTCCTTTGAAATTCAAGTACTTTCATTCAAAAAGTAAAAAAGTTTAGAGTTAGGAATTTATTTACCTAAATACGCTTATTAAAAAATTCAAACTTTCATAGGTAATGTAGGAATATATGATTAGTAGTACAACGCAACACTTGCTGATGCAGAAGAACTACCTACATTTAACTTACTAAAAAGTTAAAAAAAATTTTAACTCTTCAAGGCCACGTACAGTTTTCTATCAGAATCAACAAGTTTTGTTACATGAAAACATAAATGAATGAGATTCCTGCAAAAAATGCTGTGAGTATTGTGAAAATACTGTATTATATAATTGTCATGGATGTTAAGAAAACATGGAACTGAGTCACGTCTGGCAAAAAGGCTACATGCACACCTAACTAATGTGAACATGAAAGAACCACATCAACAACCATAGACTTACTCAAAGTTTCTTCACACATGTTATCTTGTAGCCAGGCATTCTTATATGCTAGTGACTTCAGCCATAAAGGACTGTAAAATTTACTACATAAAAAAATTACATTAATGATAAGATAATTTAACAACATTTTAAAATACATCACATCAAAAAATATCATAATTTTAAACTACAAAACTACTAAGAAATGTAGTCTTAAAAATAATTTAAATACAGTATTTTTTATAGCAATTTATGTCTCGTGTCCATTAAATTTTTTAAAAATAGACTCAGAGAGTTACGCAAACTGTACGTACTTTGCACCAGCACAAGTAACTCTTCTTCCCTTTTTTTCCTCAAAATTAATAGTTTTGATTTATTTTGTAAAGACATACTGATTCATGACTGAAAAGAAAAAAAGTAAAATTGATGTCTCTGGGTAATGATTAATAATCTCCACCAATAAAAAATAGGCTAAATAGTCTGGATGTTGCAGAGTTACCCATGTTGGTGCAATGTCTAGTACAAAAACAAACACTGTACAAGTAATCTTATAGCTAGTGACGAGCTTACCTGAATCAGCGGCAGTGAACCCCATGACAACGCAGTAAAGCCAGAAATCTCTGAAGAGCTTGTGGAGACGTGGCTTGGGATTCTTGACGGGCGGCAGGCGTCGCACAAGGACTGCTATTACAGGTATCAGCACGCCCAAGTTCCCAGCACTGCTCGACGCCTGCCAGACAAGCAGTACTTGACCAACACTCAAAGATACTCTTACATATGATGAAATAGTTAATTAATACACCATGAAGAACATACTGAGTACGTAATGTTTCGCTGACAAAAATTATACTCTCATGTTCTTACAATGGCTAAAGGTGCTTATAATAAGTCACAAGGTTAGCTTACGCAGTGGTGTTTTTATTGTGAGACCCTGAAAATCAATTGGATTGATAGATTTCTAATGAAGAAGTACTCAGAAGACTAAAAGAGGCAGGATCATTACGGAATAACATTAAAAAATGAGGAGACAAACTTATTGGGTACATTCGCTGTAGAACTCGCATTACAAGAGAAACAGTGAAGAGAATAAGACTGAAGGAAAAAAACCATCACGGAAGACTAAGAGACTCCTACATGCAGCAAATCATAAAAGAACACCTCATCTGTAGAGATTAAAGGAAAAGCAAAACAAAGATCAGAGTGGCGAGCTGCTTAAAACCATAGTATACAAGCATGGATTTGGTCTTCCTAAAAAATTATCTGTAAAATACAAATTATTGGGGCATAGGTACTTCGGATGGTTCAGTGGTTCGTACCCATTAAACATTAAATGAGTAATGACAGGAAGTCCTTTTATATGCAAAATAATATATTAAATTAAAAAAAAAGTTTACAAGCTAAATACGTAAAATAAAGTTACTGTGATAGGTACTAAATACTTGTGTACCGGGGTAGACGAAATTCTGATGAATGGTTCATTAAGAAAACTTACATGATAAAAAAATTAAAATTTCGCCATTCTGTAACTATTAACACAGAATTAACAAAATACACAAAGGTCGTGTCTGTTTACTAAAAACCATGTGTAACAATTTTGACGAAATTCTGAAAAATTGTTATTCAGATACCTCACATAATCAAAAAAAATGTTAAAATGTTCACCATTTCAATAGTATGAACATGGCATAAACTAAATACAGAAATATCACATAAACTTACCGAGTACTGCGCATACCACCTTAGTTGGTGGATAGGGAATGTGAAATCTCTTCCATTTAAGAAGCTATTGTTTCTCATTTGAATGTCTTTAATGTATTTGGGGTCAGAGTATTCTTTCCAGGGTTTACTAAGTGTTTGTTTCGCAGACTGACGTTCAAATACCTAAAATGCCACCTTATTTTCAGTAGCTGCTACGGGCCAACTGTATTAAATGAGTACCAAGTTAAATAAAATTCTGAAAAATGGTTTCCTGCATATCTTATGTAATCATAATACGTATGTTCAATGGCCAACATTTAGAAAATATGAACAGGGGATTAACAAAACTGTAAAAGTCACTTTACGTTGCTACACGTGTGTCGAATATGATGTAGTTCCGAAAAATGGTTCTGTAGATATTTAGTGTGATCAAAATATGTTCAAACAGATATGAACTAGAAACCTACATGCCGAGACAAATTAGTACCAAGTTTGACGAAATTTACAAAATATTTCCTTAGATATGTCATATTATGCTAAAAATAGAAAAATGTCCACTGTTTTGAAAAAAGAAGGTAGAATGAAATAAAAGAAAAAATCAAACTAATTGTATAGTATATGTTTCAAGATTAAAGAAATTCTGAAAATATAAGCACAGGACCAACGACGTACATAAAAGTCAAGTCAGCTTAGTATGTAGTAAATGTGTACCAATTTTGATGAAAATTCAGAAAAATATTTCCTTAGGTTCATCATATTACGCTACAAATATAAAAAGATCACTGTTATGAAAATATGAACATATGATGAACATAGTTCCATAAAAATAACATTTTAAAATTGATTTTATAGCATTTTAAAAATTAAATTTAGAACTTTGTATTTTCACTAATTTTACAAAACTTCCATTTTAAGGCTATGGGTTCCAATTTAAGCGGTTTATACCAGTTTAATTTTTTAAATATTGAAAGAGAGCAGATATCACAAAATTGTCATATAGAAATGTTAAAACTTGTTTGTATTTTGTAGTCTAATTTTTTCAAAACATAAATTTCTAAAATTTTGGCTAATTATCGACATAATTAAATTTTCTTAACATCAATAACTAGCCAAAATTACAAAAATTGCGTTTTGAAAAATTAGGCTACATAGTGGAAACAATTTCCAACATTTCTGTGTAACTGTTTTGCGATATCTGCTCCTTTGGATGAATTAAAAAATAGAAATTACTAAACTAGCATAAATAGAAACTTAGTGGCCTCACACACCCTGAATTTTTGCTTACAGATTCACGTCCTCGTGTGCAAAGATTACTATAACTTTGCATTACAATGTAATGTGCACTATGTGTCTCAGGCTATTGAAGTTGGTAATATTTTTAATATAATTATAAATTGATTTTGGGCATGCTGCTCATCTCATCTCACCATTTTCTTCAGTCATCTCAACATTTTCTTCACTCACACTAATTTATCGCCTAGGTAATTTTTTGCCTGCTCAGAAATATACACGTTTATTTGTGGCATCTCAATTGCAGAGAAAATTGCCGTCCCAGAAATACATTCTCTCTTTTTTTATACTAGTTATGACGAAGTTGCGCAAGCCGCTTCCTGTGTTTGACTGCAAACACAGCTCAATGGTTCATGTGTGTGTCTGATGACACACAGCGGATGGCAATTGTTCATAGTTAAAAAAAAACTGTATATGTCCACCATTATTCAGGCGTAACATGCAGTTCTTGTTCATCATCTGAGTTCAGTGAAAGCTTCTTGGGACTACCTGACAACAGTGCGTCTGGTGTCAGCGCTGTAGCCTTGTCTCTCTGTGACCATGAGTTGCAAGCTGGCTATGTATTTATGTACAAGGAGGCTGTGGGAGAAAGATAGTGAGAAATATGATGCATTCTTATTGTCCTCTCTCCTTTGTGTGGTTGTCTGGGCAATATACGATCTTCGTGCTGTCTGGCAAGCCTCTTCTGACACTTGTCTACCATACACAGGATCTAGGCCCGATCAACAGAGCAGTGAGCTGATGTGCCCGGCCACGTCACCGAGGATCTAAGTGCTCGCCTGGAGAATTTCACATTTTATAGCACAAATAGTAGACTTTTACTTCTTATTGCAGTTATTTTGCATTTGCGAAAATTCCAGGTCTTTAACAATGAATGACAAACACAAAAGTCAAGTCAACATACTAAGTCGTAGTATGTGTAAACCTAATAAAATTCAAAAAAAAATTTCTTCAAATATGTCACATTATTTTAAAAATATACATATTATGAAAATATAAACACACAACAAACAAAATACACGAAAGTCAAGCCAATTACAATCTAATATATGCGTACCAAGTTTGATGAAATTCAAAAAATATTTCCTCAGATAGGTCATATCAATGATTATCCAGCTCACGGTAAGATGAGTAATTCAGTGTTTTTTCTCTTGCTAATAGTTTCACCTCGCACTTTTAAGTTGTCACTCGTAGAACAAACAAAAAAATGGAGGGGGGAGGGAAGGCCTGTACACTTATTTATAGTAATTAAAATCCTGTATAGGAATTTAAAACCTCTCTTACTGACTTGTGTTACACCTCGCTGGAGTTATAAGAGTAACTCTGCTGGGACTCTTGAGAGGGATGAACTATACCTGAGTTTATAGTCTTTCTTGAGACTATTATTTTTTTACAAAGTAATAAATCTCCTTCTGGTACAAATCACACACGCCTCAGTGGACAATAAGCTTGCAAAACATTTACATATGAATTTAAAATACAATCCGAGAAAATAAAACTTACACATGTCACTCAAAAATTATAAAGTTAAGTAATTTATTGTCAAGTCGAAGTGATGCATGCCATGTGTACACAAAATGTTACAAAAAAGTACGGCCAAACTTTCAGGAAACATTCCACACACACACACAAAGAAAGAAAATATGTGATATGGACATATGTCCAGAAACGCATAGTTACCATGATAGAGCTCAATTCCTTACATCTCATTAAATGTCGTAAATAACACTTCGTACAGAAAATGGGTTCCAGATGTTAAGCTCTCTATGAGCATGCTTGTAATTTAACATGACAGTAATTATTGCAGTGGGCTACATAGGGTACACAGTTGTCTGAATTGGAGATTGTAATGTATTGGTTTAACACACTAGCTAATTTTGGTCCTAGAGTGGGTTAGTTAATTTGTGTATCTGTCAGTTACAGAGATATAATTTTGTCTAGTAACAAATTTTTTGTGTGTTTAAAATGTATTACCGAGGCTTTGGGGCTTTAGTTTAAGTTTTGTAAATTTTCGTTATTACACTTATTTATTTAAAAAGAAAGTGCCAAACTGCTAGTATTGGCATATACGTAAAGGGAGTTGGAATTCTGGGAATTCTGCTCCCCTAAAGTTTCCAGTAGTGGCAATTGGTATCACTCCGCCACATTCTTTTTTATATTGTTCTCGTTAACTTTGTTTTCATGTAACAGTGAATTTTATAATATAAGCCCATGGCACAGAGAGGTGTGAAGGTCATTTTTTCCATAAATTGTATGAACAGGATCTTGTCCTGTGAGCAAAGGAGTTTCTGCAGGTCATAGCGTGGAGGGAGGAAAGTCTCCGGCCGTGCGCATGGTGGTGCTAGCGCAGGGATCGTCTTTAGTCTGCTGTGGTCGGTTGAGATGATAAGACATGTCTGGTCCGTGGACGGCGAGATGCAGGAAGCAACTACGTGTTCTGGCCAACCTACCCGGACTGAATGAACTTTGCTCTAAACAACTGTCTAGTTGCTGCCAACACCTACTATGGTGTTTATCCCTTGCAATCCATGCAGGCGAAATATAACTAGAGCACGTAGACTTAGGGTTCTAAAATTTCCAGAAAAATTGATGAAAGGAAAAAAAAAACAGTTTTTTTTTCCAAATTTTCCGGGAAAATTGAAAAAATTGTAAATTTTTTTTTATCATTGTGAAATAATACTAAACCTGCGGTGGCAAAATAATATGCAGTAACTTATAATAAGTAACTAAAATAAGGAGATAAGCGGACAAAAGGCCTATCTGATTCATTCTGAGCATTAACTTACTATAGAGAGTCTCATGCTTACATTGCAGTACAGGATGATATGGACATTTGCTCTCTCTTTCCAATGCACAGTAACTGTCACAAGCACTGTCCTTGTTTCGACGAGCACTGTTGCCAAAAATCCTAAAATTTTTCACCTTGTAACTTTGATCTTAAAATTTTTGCATATTTTACAGCATCTAAACAAGCATCGGGTGATATAGTTAGTTCATCATTTACACCATTTTAAGGAGTTCAAAAAATTAAAAAACTAATATTTCGAACTTGGTACTGTTTTCATGCATCCTTAAATATATCACATCATAACTAATGAATCAAAAGCAAAATTGTATCCATATTTTTATGGTGTGTAATTTCATATAGCTGGATGCCAACAAACAAGCAAAAAGTTTTTTCAATAGTTGTACAGAAATTTTTTTCAAACGTTATGTGCACTTTCTAACAAATTGAAACATCAAAAAGTTGGTCAGTGAGAAACTTTTTCACTATTTGAGTTATATGGGGGATGAAAGAGAGGAAGTTGTTTGTAATGAGCTAAATCTATTTTTAAAAGCAACCACACCTCAATAGCTTTATCCGTTCTCTTGTAAAAAGCTATGGAAAGGTTAATAAATAAGATACAGGCTTCCTTTAGTCAGCAGTTTTCTCGTCCCGTGTCCTAAACTGGTTCAGTAGTGAAACTAAAGTGTCTTGCGACCGAACGATTCATTGTGTATGGTGACTTGATTTCAAAACAAAATTTTGTGTGTGTAATTTTTTCTTAACATTTATTTGTGCTGAAGGCAATACAATTAAAAGTCATAATATAGGTAGGCTAAGCAAAAGGGAGCGAAATATTGTATTCATCTTAGTTCCAGTATTTTTCATATACTATTAACTCATTAAGGGAGCTTTAGAAGAAACAGGATGTTCCAAACAAACCATTTATGCTAATAGGAAGAAACAATAGCAACACAGTACAGAAAACTAACATGAAAAGTTGAAATCATAAAGGAAAGACGAACAATTAATAATTCCCATAAACATATTTGAGGGAATGAATGATCCTTCATTTCTAATACCTGTATGGTAAATATTTTTTAAAATCCTAAATTAGAGCAAATATAATAATAAAACTCATACAGTTTGTTTATAAGGTTTTACTACGTCGTCTAATTTCTTTCTTGACAAAAAAATTTACTTGGTTTCGGTAGGTTAAGTTTTTTGACTGATGAAAATTCGTACCTTCAACTTTATGGGCAAGTATTGAAAAACTACAAAATATATAGTAAAACAATTTTAAACAATACAGGTAAACATATTGTATTATATATGCTCTCGTTTAGGTTTAAGATATAATTACCAAAGAAGTAGTAAAAATGAGTGATACACCTAAGTTGACATCATGTCAGAACATTAACGTACTCTCTTTTGTTTGATAACCAAGCATGGTGGATCAGTGGTATTGAACATGGTGGAGCAGTAAACACTCGCCTCGCATTCGGGAGGACCCGGGTTCGATACCCGGCTCTGACCATCCTGAATTCTGTTTTCCAGGCTCTTCAAAAATCACTCCAGACAAATGCTCGGATGGTTCCTTAATTAACAAAGACTTTCGCTGACTCCTTCCCCAGTTCCCCCGTGTTCCTCCAAAGCCTTGTGCTGTTCGAGGACATGTAAAAATATCCAGATAAACAGACCCGTATTAAACCTCTGTGAGGCCCCTGTCATTATCAAGAGAAAAGCCCCCATTTGCAGAAATGCACTTACCCAAACATTGAACGGGGGTTCCGGGGGCCCTCTCCGCAAAAATATGTATTATAAGGTGTAAAACGGTGCTATTTTGGGAGTTTTCTTTAACAAAAATTTTTAATATACTATTGGAAGAATTTGTTATATTTTCTACTGGGCTTGATCTTTACACTAACACATAATAAAATGTATTTCATAAAAAGTGTGTGGTAGATAAATAAACGCTGAAAACACAAATCGATTTCTACGCTTTTTATGAAGCCAATATGGATAAAATACTCAATAACAATCCTAGGTAATGGTATTTGCCAACTTTATGAGTAAATATTTATACAGAATTACTAATTCTTTACGTGTGATCTCTTGTGCCACAGTTAAATGCACGAGGTTCCGGCATCAGAGATTGTGCCTCAGAAGTTCGAAACACTGGAAACAATTATGTTTAAAACGTTGGCTAAAACTATTGTCTAGGATTGCTATTGCTTAGTTTTCGCAAATTGGCTTTAAGAAATCTACAGTTATAGATTAATGCTTTTAGCTTTGAATTATGTACCACGCCCTCTTAGGAAGTCTGGTTCCTGTAATACAAATACAAATTTTTACACTGCAAGTCTTACATTATAAAGTTAACATAACTGTTATTAAAATTTTGGTGACATAAATATTAAATACTTGCAGTAGTAAGCAGGCCTAAAATGGTTTTTAAATGATGCGAGCTGCTACTGATTATTTCTTAGGTTAAACTGAAATCAATAAATAGTAACGTAACTCAAATTAGGATATCAAAAGTCAGAAAAACATGTTTCACAAAGAAAATGTAGTTTTAAATTACTACTGAATGATGTAATAAAACCAAACTGTTATTTCAAAAATGAAAAAAAAAAGTGTTAATGAATATTTCAAATTCAAGTTCACTTGCCCCATAAATAAACACTAAAGTCTACTTCAAAGTTATTGTGACGCGTCCTGCGTCTGCTGTTGTATGTATCTGTCTGTTGTCCCTGTTCGTTGGAGCTAAAGATGTAATGCGGCTGCATCTGCTTGTGTTTGTTGTCTATTGTTGTTGTGACTGTAGTGGGCATTGAGGTTATGTGGCTTGGCGTGCTCCGGATAGCTCAGTTTAATTTATTTTCAGGGTTAAATAACAACCGTGATTCTATCAACGAAAACTCACTTGCTCAGCCAACTGTTGATTTATTTTTGCTATTACTTTTACAGATGTTTGCAGTCATTAAGTTTCTTACAAAAAGGCGGTTATTCACCAAACACAAATAAACCCGTGATACAACAGACTCCAATTTTTAACAAAATCAGTAAAATGACACTTAAACATATAAAAAAGTATTCCAAAATCTGAATTTATAGTTTTTACATTGAAATAAAATTATTTATCCACACAAATATAATAATTGGGGACAGAAGGTGCGCAACAGTTGAACTACTCTCGCGGCGCAATACCCCAAGCAACCCCCTGTGATGGCTGACCTACGTGCGTCAATAACCTACGTCATGGAGAGAATTCCGTGAAGCAAGCGATCAACCACAAAGTCGGCGCCAGAAATCCTACAGCCTGGAGAAGCTTGCAACACCTGAAGTTACTCACTTTACCAGGGAAAATTTAATAATATGCTAAAATTGCCAAAATTTAAAAATTAGTCAAAATACAAGAAAAAGTTATATCAACAAAAATAATTAAAATTTTACTGTGGTCAATTTGAAACCAAACAAGCCAGGAAAATAAACAAATGACTCTAAAATTCCTGACTAATTTTATATTAAAATTTTCAAAGGATGAATTAAAATTAACATGTCCCCAATTACTCAGTTATTGAATTCTGTTGTATCATACCAGACACCTGACAAACTCACCCTGAAACCGGCATATAGCCTGTCACGAAAGCTTTACATTAAAATTTAAATAAGAAAACAAAAATACTTTATAAAGATTTAACCAAGATGGGGAAGTGGCTGAACACTTCACATTATTAGCCTCTTGCACTTAATGTCTATCAATATTATTTACACTATGTAAAATTGTACAATGAAAATTACATAGGCTTCTTTCTATATTTTTGTGGCAAAGTATTTGATGACATCACTAAAGTCTAACGCTTAATCACATCCGATACTGACAATGCTCAAACTGTTTTATCGTTCATTGTTGCATAGTATTTTATTTTTACATTTTTAATAAACTTCAGTTTATAAATTGATTGTTCACCCGAAGCATTCAACACCATCATTGATAAAAACATTGTCAGAGAACTTTCCACACTCGGAAATGCTGGGGACAATCAGTTTACATACTGATGGAACAATGGCGGAAAAGGACACTAGGCTATTAATTACAATTAAAACAGAAAGAATTGTGCACAAGTACTCACAGAATGGTACTCGCATATAGAAACACACACATAGGACGAACACATTTCTCCACGCACGATATTGTCTATGATCAGTACCTCTACCGAAGACAGTCTTCTCACTTTTCTCAACAACCTCAACTCCCACAGCCCATTAAAATTCACCTGGAACTATTCAAAATCCCATACGATATTTTTGGATGTAGAACGGACTCTCCACAATGGAAAATTGAAACAGCTGTCCATACCAAACCAACCAATAGCCTGCAGTACCTCCACTTTTGACAGCTACCACCCATACCACGCTAAGAAATCCCTGCCATACAGCCTCGCTACCAGAGCCAATACATATGTTCCACCCAAACAGACCTTAACAAACAGTGTGAACAAATAGCCAAGGCCTTCATAAACAGAGGTTACCCGAAATCACTGGTACATGAACAAATACAGCGAGCCACTACAACTAGTGACGACTCAACCAAGCTTGGCAATTCTGAAATCCCCCTGGTTGTCCCATACCACGAAGGTCTGCACAAACTCAA